>PVLC010046714.1:0-11337 GCA_004027655.1 Graphiurus murinus | reverse complement strand
AAAAAAATAAAAAAAAAAAAAAAAAAAAAAAAAAAAAGAGCCTCAAGGGCACTGTCTCCACAGGTCTGACTCTCAGCCCAGTGACAGAGGCATACACAGGTGAGTTAAGGGCTTGGGCCAGGGATGAGCGCTACAGGCTGTGGGAGCCCCTTCTCTCAACTCCAAGCTGACCCAACACCCTCTGCCCCAGTCGTGGATACCAGGACCAGACTATGGGCAGAGTCCCAGTCTCTGCTGCAACCATGGGCCAATGTGACTCTGAAGTGCCAGTCGGGACTGTACTCCACGGAGTTCCAGCTGCTCAAGGACGGGGTGGCTCAGGAGGTGGTATACCTAGAGGTACCTGGCCTGGAACACCAGTTCCTGCTGGGAGCAGTGACGAGTGACAACAGGGGCCTCTACCGCTGCCGCTCCAACTTTATTGGAGGAGGTTGGACATCGCTGAGCAACCTCGTGGAGGTGACAGGAACAGGTACACAGGGGTGTGGACAGGGGCCAGGAGACCAATGGCAGAGCCTCCCTAGGAGTTACCGGACCCTGGAGCCTCAGTTTCCCCATCTGTCAAACAGGGATGATGTTTTTACTGACTCTAGAGGGTTGTAAGAGATAAATGACTAGACCTTAGAGTGCTTAGGGCAGGCCTGGGACACGGCACATCCTACACACTTCCTCTGGCTTTGTGTCTGGTCTCCCCCGTCCTTGTCTTTTGCCTTCTGTGCCCCCCCTCCCCCCGTGTTCCTGGTGCCTTCCCATTTTTATGAATCTTTGGTTCAGGTTTAGGGGAGCCACTCATGTCTCCTGAGGCAACAGAACCACTCACCAACTCTGCCCTGTTCACAGAGCCCTTGCCTCCACCTTCAATGGAAGCAGATCCAATGCCCTGGATCACACCTGGCCTGACCACGCTCCTGCTGTGCCAGGCGGGGCTGCGGGGAGTGACCTTCCTGCTGACACAAGAAGGCGATGACAAGTTTCTGCAGGTGACTGAGGCAAGAAACAATGGAAAGGCAATCTTCTTTGTCTACCAGCCTGGCAACTACACCTGCAGCTACCGGACCCACGCTGATGGCCACCCCTCTGTGCCCAGTGCCACTGTGACCATTGAGAAGATGGGTGAGTATTGACCCCTAACGCTGAAAGCCCAGCCCTGGACCGGTTCCGCCGAATGCCCAAAGGAAGGAAGAGTGCTCCTGGGCTGTCACAGGAGGGTACAGGTTTGGAAGCTGGGTGGATGCACTGGGGCATTGGCTCTGCCCCAGCGAGCTCCCTGCCTTGCAGCCACGCTGCCGCCACCCCTGCTGGATTTTAAGCACAAGTACTCCGAGGTCCTGCAACCCAGCGCAGACCCGACCCTCCTCTGCGTGGCGCCCCTGGAACGAGTCGATTTCCAGCTGCGGTGGCGGGAGGAGGAGCTGCGGGTCTCCATGAGCACTACCCTGTCTGACCGCATGTCCTTCCACCTGGATTCTGGCGTCCCGGGGCACAGGGGTCCCTATACCTGTCGTTACCGGCTGCAGAGTGATGGGGCCATCTGGTCCGCGGACAGCGCGCCCATCGAGCTGCTGTGGAACGACAGTAAGCCCGGCGCGGCTGGGACTCAAGCGGGCTGGGAGGGCGAGGACGCAAGGCCCGCAGGGAGGGACCGAGGGCAGGACCCCCGGATGACGGGATTCCCCGCCGGCCTCAGTTTCTCCAGCTGCAAAAGGGACAATGAGCGCAGCAACCTTGAGGACCCGCGAATAAGTGGGTCTATAGTCAGGTCGGGCACAGGCCTCTCGGGCCAAGGGTCAGGGCTGTAGGCCTGGGCTCCAGGAGCTCCCAAAGATGCCAGCGAGGTGAATCCAGGACTCAGCGGCCTTTGTGCTTCAGGCGCCAAGCCAAGGTCGAAACGCCCTCTCCTCTGCTTCTGTTTATAGACAAATCAATAAGGAACAGGGAAGGGGTGAGCAGGGCTGGGCAGTCGAATGAGCGGTGCGCTTTGGAGCAGGTGTCCAGGCGGCCTCTGGAGGGGCAGGAGGCTGGGCCTCGCCAGGCCTAGCCCCTATGTCTGTCAGCTGCCATCTCCTCCACAGAGACGCTACCTGCACCGGAGCTCCAGGCTGAGCCGGAGGCTCTGCGCCCTGCCCCGGGTTCGCTGGTGCAGCTGAGGTGCCTCGGGCCGCGGACTGGACTGCGCTTTGCCCTGCAGCGTCAAGTCGGGGCGGGATGGCGTCTGCACAGCGTGCTGAGCCCCGAGGGGCCCGAGGCGGTCTTCGAGCTGCGCGACGTCTCTGCCGCAGACTCGGCCAACTACAGCTGCGTCTACGTGGACCCCGCGTCGCCCTTGGCAGGCTCAGTGCCCAGCGGGAAGCTGGAGCTACTTGTGGACGGTGAGCTTCCGCGAAGCCGCCAGTTCTGGCTGGGTTTCCACCCGCAGAGCTGGAGGCTGCGAGTGGCATCGTGGTCAAGAGCCTGGAGACTGGATCCAGATTTCCTGCCTGGCGCCTGCCTGTGCCTTAGTTTCCCTTTGCTACATGCATGCCAGTTGTGTAGCAAAGAAGACTCAGTGGCCCTGCTCGGACCCATCCCTGCAGAGGGGGGTTCAAGTATAATTCTCCCGCGCCCTGGCGTCCCTGCCAAATTCCTCTTTAAGGCCACCTGGGCAGGGACCACGCTGATCTGCAGGACAAGTTTCACCTCGAGACCTTTGGGCCATGCTTTCCATCCCAACACTGTTTCCTGGGTCTGGGCTTTCTTCCCACGGAGCTGGGAATCCCACGAAGCCTTGGGGACGGCGCGACCTGGGGTCTCCCGAGGTCTTGAGGGAGGGTAACACGGAGATCACGTGCAGACCAGACAGTAGGAAGTCCTGGGCTCAGGCCACAGGTGGGGCAGAGTGGGGCGGGGCGGGGCAGGACGAGGTGGGGATGCTATCTGTTTCAGGGGTCCAGGCACTGGTGGGGTGGCAGTAGTCACCGGAACCTCACCCTTGCCCCTTTGCACAGGACCACTGCCCCGACCCCAGATCCAGGCCCTGTGGCAGGGACAGGTGGTGGCCGGCCTCGATGCTGCGGTGCGCTGCAAGGGCAGCTTGCCTGGTGTCACCTTCGAGCTGCTGCGAGAAGGCGAGGACGCGGCCTTGGAGAAGCTCTACTCGAAGGACACCGCGGCCGACCTGGTACTGGTCTTCGTGGGTCCCCAGCACTCGGGCAACTACACTTGCCGCTACCGCTCTTCGTGGTCCACAGGCTTGGTGTCGGAGCATAGCGACCCAGTGGAGCTCCTGGTGGCAGGTAAGGGTTCCCGTGCTGAGGCTGGGCTCTGCCTTTGTGGGGCTGGGTACCCAGGTAGGGTACATAGTCAGTGCAGAACCTGGAGGGTCTTGGCTTGCAGCTGACAACCTTTTTCAGGGGTTTCCAGGGAGGGGGGCCCAGGACTACCTCGCCCCTGCATCCCACTTCTCCTTTGTGAAATTTGTCTAGGGAACTGATCCAGCTGTGGACCCAGCGCCCAACGTACAGGCCTGGCTCCCATCGCTCCGGTGGCAGCTGGAGGCCCGGCTCCTTGGGAGGCCACAGGACTTGCCTTCATTCCTCCCAGGAGTTAATAAATCTTAAGGCTACTTAAAATGTGTCTTTGGTCAGTGGTTCCAGAGCAGCCAGTCCTGTCACAGGGGAGAGGGGGACTGAGTTCCTGTGTTCTGAAAGTAGATTCCCTCTGGGTTGGGTCCTGAGGGAAGAGGCATGGAGGACTAGCTCCTGGATCCGCACTTCAAGATGCCCTTCTTCTGTCCTCTTCCATCAAGCAGCGTCTGACTCTGCAGGTGTCTGTGTCTGGCCCCCAGATATGCTCAATCCTGCCTTGACCCCATCAGTCCCTAACACTGCAGGTTCAGAGAGCATGGAACTGTAGCAGTGGCTGGATTCCTGTTCTTCAACTGTGCCTCAGCTCTAAGCCCTTCGCTTTTGTGGTACTGGGAATTACCCAGTGGAATTCTACCTCTGAGTGACTCTCCAGCCCCACCTTTTTTGTTTGTTTGAAGCAGAGTCTCCATAAATTTCTGAGGCTGAGCTGGGCATGATGGTGCATGCTTATACTCCCAGTACTTGGGAGGCTCAGAAGGGAGGATCGAAGATTCGTGGCCTGCCTCAATGATTTAGTGAGGCCTTCTGCAACTTAGTGAGACCCTGTTTTGAAATAAAAAGTAAAATAGGGCTGGGGTATAGCTCAGAGGTAGACTGCCTCTGGGTTCCATCCCCAGTAAAACACACACACACACACACACACACACACACACACACACACACACTTGCAGAAGCCTGCTTCAAACTTGTAACCAATCTCCCAAATACTGGTTGGGGTAGCTCGAAGCCCCTCTGCCCACCTGTTAACCCCCTGTATCACTGTTGAGTCACTGCCTGATAAACTGTGTGTGCATGTGTGTGTGTGTGTGTGTGTGTGTGAGAGAGAGAGAGAGAGAGAGAGAGAGAGAGAGAGAGAGAGAGAGCGAGCACCTGGCTAAGTTGTTGAGGCTGTCTTTGAACCTGTGATTCTTTTGTTTTAGCCTTCCAAGTACTGGGATTACAGGCATGCACCACCACTCCTGGCTCAGCCTGATAAATTGTTTAAAGGATTTGCCCGTTTCCTGGAGGGAGTTTGATTTACTGCCATAGTAATAGTTCGTAGTCTACATTTCTCTGTGTGTGTGTGTGTGTTACTGGGGATTGAATTTTTGTTTTTGAAACAGGACTTCGATAAGTTACTGAGGCTCTAATTTGCTGGGGCTGGTCTCATACTTTTGATCCTCTCATCTCAGACTCTCAAATACTGGAATTATAAGCTTGTGCTATCTGCCTTCCTCACTCCTGAGCCTACCTGTCCGACCTCCCTCTGGCCTCTGAGTGCCTCCTCTCCGCCCTGAGCACAGCCTCATGCTCCTCATCCTGTGGCGCTCAAACCCCACGCCCTTAGCCGGGTTCCTGGGTGCAGTGCCCTCTTGGTTATCCGGTCCCTGTTTGTTCAGTCCAGACATGATGCTGTATATAATTTTTGTGTGTATGTGTGGTACTGGGGATTAAACCCAAGAGCATGCAACCTTTGAGCTGCACCCCAGCATTACTTTATTTTTAAATTTTGAGACAGTGTCTCACTGAGTTGGGGGAGGGCTTCACTAAGTGTCTGAAACTGGCCGCCAACCTTCGATCCTTCTATGTCAGCCTCCCAAATAGTAGGATTATATGCATGCACCATCACTTCCCATTTATATCTTTTCTTTTCTTTTCAGTATTGGGGATTGAACCTAGGGGCATTCTACCTCCGAGCTATACCCGCAGCCCTATTTTATTCTTTTTTGAAACAGGGTCTTGGTAAGTTGTGGAGGGCTTCACAAGTTGATTAGACTGGCCCTCGAACTTGTGTGATCCTCCTGTCTGTTAGATCCTCCTGTCTGTGTGATCTGTGATCCTCCTGTCTGGGCCTCCCAAGTATTGGGATTATAAGTGTGCAACATCATAGTGGCTTTTTTTTTTGTACTGGGGATTGAACCCAGGGGCATTCTACCTCAGAGCTATGCCTCCATCCCTATTTTTAAAATTTTTTTTTTTCGGGCCTGGGGATTGAACTCAGGAGCATTCTACCTCCGAGCTACACCTCCAGCCCTATTTTTTTTTTTTTTTTTTTTATTCTTTATTTTGAAACCAAGTCTCACTAAGTTGCGGAGTGCCTCACTAGGTAGCTAAGGTTGGCCGCGAACCCGGATCCTCTGATCTCAGCCTCCCGAATGCTGGGATTACAAGCGTGTGCCACCACGCCCGGCTAAATTTTTGTTTTAAATCAGGGTCTTGCTAGGTTGACAAGTCACACTACTTGCTGAAGCTATCCATGTACCTGTGATCCTCCTGTCTCAGCTTCCCAAATTATATGTTTTTTAAAAAGTAAACTGGAGCCGGGTGTGGTGGTGCATGCTTGTAATCCCAGCATTTGGAGGCTGAGACCGGAGGATCCGGGTTCGAGGCCAGCCTCAGCTCCCTAGTGAGGCACTCCGCAACTTAGTGAGACTCGGTTTCAAAATAAAGAATAAAAAATAGGGCTGGGGGTATACCTCGAAGGTAGAATGCCCCTGAGTTTAATCCCCAGTACCGAAAAAAAAAAAAAAGTAAACTTGGAGCTGGGTGTGGTAGCGCAGGCTTGTAATCCCAGCATTTGGGAGGCTGAGACTGGAGAATCCTGGTTTGAGGCCAGCCTCAGCTACGTAGTGAGGCCCTCCACAACATAGTGAGACCCTGTTTCTACATAAAGAATAAAAAATAGGACTGGGGGTATAGCTCGGAGGTAGAATGCCCATGAGTTCCATCCCTAGTACCGCAAAAATAAATGAATAAATGAATAAATAAATAAATAAACTTGGTGTGGTGGTCTACACTTGTAATTCCAGTACTTGGGAGGCTGAGACAGGAGGATCAGAGGTTCACAGCTAGCCTCAACAATTTAGAGAGGCCCTTTGCAACTTAGACCTTGTTTTAAAATCAAATAATAAAATAGGACTAGGGGGTGTAGTTAGGAGGTAGAATGCCCCTGAGTTCAATCCCCAGTACCAAAATAAAAATAAACTAAAAAACTAAAATAGGGCTGGGGGTATAGCTCAAAATAGACCCCCCCCTGCCAGGTTCAACCAGTGATCCCATTATGGGTAGATGATTTCATACCATGCCCTGTCTCAAAGCAGAATAGGCATTTAAAAGGTTAAAACATCAGCTTCTTAGAAAGCCCAAACTTTCCCATTCCCTGCAAAGCAGGCATAGCAGGTTGTTAGCATGGAAATGAGATAAGATGCCCAGACCTGAACCTTGAAACAGCTCCATGATTTCAGGTCATGCTGGCTGTCCTGGTAAAGATAAAAGATTTAAAAAGGGAGCTAAAGAAACATCATGCATCCTCTTATGTAGATGCTAACAAAGCAGACATACAAAATAGGCATGTTAGCACAAAGATAAGAAATGGGCCAAATCTGTATGTCTGTACAACCGGCCTGGGAAACACCTTTTTAAGAAGGCAGAAGACATTTTTTTTTTTTTTTTTTCAGTACTGGAGATTGAATACAGGGTCATTCTACCTCCAAGCCACACTGCTATCTACTTGCATTTTAAACTTACTCTTTCATTTTGTTTCACAAATTTCAACTATTGAGCCGGGCGTGATGGCGCACGCTTGTAATCCCAGTACTTGGGAGCTGAGACCGGAGGATCCGGGTTCATGGCTAGTCTCAGCTACCTAGTGAGGCACTCCTCAACTTAGTGAGACCCTGTTTCAAAATAAAGAATAAAAATGGGACTGGGAGTGTAGCTCGGAGGTAGAATACCCCTGGGTTCCATCCCCAGTGCCACACACACAGAAAAAAGTTCAAGTGTCATCCAAGCTGCCACTCAAAAGCATGTAAACACTGTTCTCCTCCTAGACAATACAGATACCAAAGGTACCCAACTCCACTGACCTCTACATCCCAGAGAAGCAGACACAGAAGAGACTTGATGCCCTTTGCCCCAATCCTAAGCACCTCCCCCACCTTGCTTCTTGTCTATTAAGAGTAAGTGTGTAAAGTGTTAGAGTCCCCAGTGAAATTAACCCCATCATGTGAAGACCAGTCATTATGCCACTTTGCTGACCAGAAAAATCCCAACTCTTAAACAGATACATCATCCCCCTGCTTACCTAAATGTCTCCATTGTTTTGTCTAAGATGTGCCTGATGCTGGCATGGTGGCACATGCTTGTAATCCCAGTACTTGGGAGGCTGAGACAGGAGAATTGCAGGTGCATGACCAGCCTCAGCTACTTCATGAGGCCTTCTGCAATTTAGTGAGATTCTGTTTCAAAATAAGAAATAAAATAAAATAGGGCTGGGGGTGTATCCCAGAGGTAGAATGCCCATAGGTTCAATCTCTGGCACCCCAAACAAACAAACAAACCAAACAAGACAAAAAAAAAAGAAACTAAGAAGTTTCTGCACATCAAAGGAAACCATGAAGAGTCTAAAGAGAAAGCCCACTGAATGTGAGAAGATCTTCACCAGCTATCCCTCCGACAAGGATTAATATCTAGAATATACAAAGAACTTAAAAGATGTTACACTAAAGCCGGGCGTGGTGGCTCACGCTTGTAATCCCAGCATTCGGGAGTCTGAGACCAGAGGATCTGGGTTCGAGGCCAGCCTCAGCTACCTGGTGAGGCACTCCGCAACTTAGTGAGACTCGGTTTCAAAATAAACAATAAAAAAAATAGGGCTGGGGGTATAGCTCGGAGGTAGAATGCCCCCTGAGTTCAATCCCCAGTACCGCAAAAAAAAAAAAAAAGATGTTACCCTAGAAAAACAAATAGCCCAGTCAAGAAACAAGCAACTGAATTGAATAGATACCTCAAAAAATAAGAGATACAAATGGCCAATAGAGACATGAAAAAACATTCAACATCATTGGCAATTAGAGAGATGCAAATCAAAACTACGCTGAGATTTCATCTAACCCCAATCAGAATGGCAATCATCAAGAAGTCAAATAACAATAAATGTTGGCAAGGGTATGGGAAATAGGAAGGCTTCTACACTGTTGGGATTGCAAACTAGTTCAGCTGCTATAGAGATCAATGTGGAGATTTCTTAGAAAACTGGGAATGGATTTGCCATACGATCCAGCAATACCACTCCTGGGTATCTTCCCAAAGAGGTTGAAACCAGAGAACTACGGTAATATATGCATACCCATGTTCACAGCAGCACAATTCAGCATTGCCAAATTATGGAACCAACCTAGGTGTCCATCAACAGATGAATGGATCACAAAACTATGGGAAATACACACAATGGAATTCTACTCAGCAATAAAGAAGAATAAAATAATGTCACTTGCAAGAAAATGGAAGGACCTGGAGAACATTATGTTAAGAGAGATTATCCAGTCACAGAAAGTGAAGGGGCATATGTTTTCTTTAATATGCACAAGCTAGGGCGTGACTGGAATATCAGAGGGACTCCAGATAATGGAGGAGAAACTTCAGTGGAGCCAGGGAAGAGGAGGGGGAAGATAAGATTCATTATTGGAAATACTAACATCAACTGTGTGTACATATGTGAAAATCCCAATATCATTCCTAGTCCTCTGTATGGGAAGGGGGGAGATGGGGAGGTGGAGGGCACCAAGTGCTGTGTGCATGTATGTCAATGTCAACATGGTTTACATTATGATGTGAGATGATAATGCACCAATCAAAGCACATTTAAAAACAACAACAAGCCGGGCTTGGTGGCGCACACTTGTAATCCCAGCATTTGGGAGGCTGAGACCGGAGGATCCGGGTTCGCGGCCAGCCTCAGCTACCTAGAGAGGTACTCCGCAACTTAGCGAGACCCGGTTTCAAAATAAAGAATAAAAAATAGGGCTAGGGGTGTAACTCGGAGGTAGAATGCCCCTGAGTTCAATCCCCAGTACCGCCAAAAAACAAACAAACAAACAAACAAAAACACAACAACAAACAGATGTGCATGACAAGCCCCTTGGTTATGGAGTCCCTCTGCTTACAGAAAATTCCTATCCTTCTGCTTAACCCAGCTCTAACAACCCAACTAATTCTCCTTAACAACCCCCTTAGGAATGGGTAACTGCCCCGCCCCCCGCCCACCTCCCGCTCCATAGAATCTCCCTTTAAAGAATGTATATAAGCCAGACATGATGGTGCACACTGGTACTCCCAGTACTTGGGAGGCTGAGACAGGAGAATCTCAGGGTTTTGGCCAGTCTCAGCTACTTACTTAGGTCTTATTTCAAAATAAAGAATAAAAAATAGGGCTGGGGATGTAGATTGGAGGTAGGATGCCCCTAGGTTCAATCCCCAGTCAGTACAGCAAAAAACCAAAAAGCCTATATAAACTTCCAATCTGTAAGTGGACACACAGGCTTTGTCCTTTCTTGGAGGACCTCCGCTCCCCCAGTGAAGCCTGTTCTGTCATTCAGCCATCTCCTTACCCCTGAATAAATCTCTCTCTCTCTCTCTCTCTCTCTCTCTCTCTCTCTCTCTCTCTCTCTCTCTCTCTCTCTCTCTTTTGTGGCACTAGTGATTGAACCCAGGGGCATTCTACCTCTGAGGTATAACCCCAGCCCTACTTTATTTTTATTTTTTATTTTTGCGGTACTTGGGATGGAACCCAGGGCATTCTACCTCTGAACTACACCCCCAGCCCTGTTTTATAATTCTTTATTTTGAAACCAGGTATCACTAAGTTGCGGAGAGCCTCACTAACTAGCTGCGAACCCAGATCCTCCGGTCTCAGCCTCCCAAGTACTAGGATTACAAGCATTATTTTTATTTTTGAAACAGGGTCTCCCTATTTGCTGAGGCTGACCTCAGACCATGCCTGGCTCTTCCCTAAACCTTTAAAATATAAATAAAATAACATAAAAAGGGAGCCAATGATGGTGGCACAACCTGTAATCCCAGTACTTGGGAGGCTGAGACAGAGGATTGCAGCAACTTGGTGAGACTTTCAGCAACCTAGAGAGACAAAAAAATAAATAAATAAAATAAAGCCAGAATCGTCCACAGACTGTAAAACCACTATTTGGGAGGCTGAGGCAGAATGGTAGGCTCAAGACCAGTCTCGGCAATTTAGCAAGACTCTCAGCAACCTAGAGAGACTGTGTTTCAAAACAAAAAACAAAAAAGAGCTGAGGTATAGCTTGGAGGTAAAACATCCCTGGGTTTAATCCCCAACACCACAAAATAAGTAAATAAATAAAGCCAGGCATGGTGGCTCAGGCTTATAATTCCAGTCCTCGGGAGGCAGAGACGAGCTTCACAGGTTTGAGGACAGCCTCTGCAACACAGCTAGACTCTCAAGAATCTAGCGAGATGCTATTTTTTAAATTAATTCATTAATTAACTAATTAATTTTGGTACTGAAGGTGGCACCTGCAACGTGCCCTGCCGCCTCGATTTCTCTTCTGCCCATCAAACTGAGAGCTTAACATAAAAGACAGACAGACACACACACAGACAAACAGACACAGACCTTGCAAGGGGAACAATGTTCAAACTTTATTAAGTGGACATAGGGTTTTTATAAGCTTAGAAAAACAAAGCTGACCTTGAGTATTGGGGAAACAGACATTATCTTAAAAAACCCTAAGACCCGGTGGAGACAAAGCCATGGGTCATAAACCTTGAAGCACTTGATTTTAGGGAAGTTGCAAGTTTATTACCCTCAGGGTTGTATCATGCACAACAGGCACTTACGGGAGCATCCATTTTAGTTCCTCATGTCTTTTTGCTTTTTTTTTTTTTTTTTTTTTTTTTTTTTTTTTTTTTTTTTTTT
>PVLC010046713.1:0-11337 GCA_004027655.1 Graphiurus murinus | reverse complement strand
GTACTGGGGATGGAACTCAGGGGCATTCTACCTCCGAGCTATACCCCCAGCCCCATTTTTTATTCTTTATTTTGAAACCGAGTCTCACTAAGTTGCGGAGTGCCTCACTAGGTAGCTGAGGCTGGCCGCGAACCCGGATCCTCCGGTCTCAGCCTCCCGAATGCTGGGATTACAAGCGTGCGCCACCACGCCCGGCTGAGGTTCAGTTTTGAGGACAGCTTCAGCATTGTAGTGAGACTCTCAGCAACCTAGTGAGAACCTGTTCCCAAATAAAATAGAGCTGGAGCTGGAGCTCAGAAGTAGAGTGCTCCTGGGCTCAATCCCCAGCATCAAAAAACCAAAAAGCTGTCTCTCCCTGAACTGTCTGGCTAAGGACGGTGGTGGTACCCCAGGTCAGGAACGGTCGGGACAGTGTGGCGTCATACAGGGAAGGGCTCTGAGAGGGGAAGCCGGGCCTAGGTCCCCATCTTAGCTTGGCCTTCACGTGCCTCTTCCTTTCTGACTCTTGGTTTCCTCGACTGGAGCTCCACCAAGAACTGTCATGCGTCTTAGTTACAGCGATGGACACAGAGGGCTGCCGGGTGTGGAGAGATGGCGGGTTTTCTTGCCCTGCCCGGCGCCTGGTCCACTTTCCCCACATGCTCTGCTCTTTTCCTGGGTGACAGATGGGTCCCCTGCCACGGAGCGGAAGCCGCTGATGCCCCAGGCAGCTCCCTGCGCTCACGCCTGCAGCCCGGTGCCCCATCAGCAGGTGGCCACAGCCACCTCCCTGGGCAGCTAGGGCTGCTTTCCAGTCCATGGTCAGCGTGTGGGGACACGAGCACAGCGCCAGCTGGTGGCCATGGAGAGGGGTCTGCGCCCATGGCCCAGGCCTCCGGGTCCCACACTCCCACCCCACCCACGCCTGCCCCTTCCAGCCAGGCTCCCTGGCCCTCTGCTCGTCTCTGCCCCTTCCCCTGGTGGCCCCGGGCCTGGCACGACCCCTCCCAGCGTGTTCTCCGGCTCTGCTCAGGCAGCCCTTCTTCAGAAGTGTCCCCTGGCCGAGCGTGGTGGTGCACACCTGTAATCCCAGTCCTTGGGAGGCTGGACAGGAGGATCACAGGTTCAAGGCCAGCCTTAGCTACTTAGGGAGGCCCTCTGTAACTTACTGAGACCCTGTTTCAAAATAAAGAATAAAAAATAGGGCTGGGGGTGCAGCTCAGAGTTGGAATGCCCCTGAGTTCAATCCCTAGTACCGCAAAAAAAAAAAAAAAAAAAGTGCTTCCTCTCCCCCACAAGCCGTGCAAATAATCCCCGTACTTGGGAGGCTGAGACTGGAGGATCATGGGTTCAAGGCCAGCCTCAGCAATGTAGTGAGGCTCTCAGCAACCTAGTGAGACCCTGTTTTGAAACAACAAAAAATCAAATGGGCTGGGCTGTTGCCTGGCGGGCGTGTGCCCCAGAGCAGGCGGACGCCTTCTTCCTTCCTACTGTTCTGAGCGAGCCCGCTCACCTCTGTCCCCTTGGGTTACCTGTCTGCTGAGCGCAGGCCAGTTCCCTGAGATGGACCTCGTGCCTTGTCACCGCTGGGTGCCCTGGTGCCAGGCCTGCTGCAGAGCCCTGGTGGAGCTGGAGATCCAGTGAGCCCCGGGCTGGTGCCGCTCTGGCCTCCGCTGCAGCCCGCCCCCTTCCCTCTGCTTCCCTCTGACCCCAGTGCCTCCCCAGGCTTTCCCTCTGGGCCGGGGGCCAGTGCTGCCCTCGCCCAACACAGCCCCCAACAGCCTGTTCCTGGGCCTGCCTCTCAGAGCCCGGCTCTCCTCCCGTCAGACACAGACGGCACAATTCCACCATTTCCCTCCCTCCGCCCTGCTGGCTCGACTTCTCTTTACTTCCCACTTCCCTGAAACATTGGCACCAGAACCCCAGGCTTCCTGCCCACCCCACCTGCTGTCAAGCCAGGGAAGGCAGGGCGGAAGGCAGGAGCGAACGTTTTCCTCCATGCCTGGGGCGCCCTGGCGCTGCTGCTGCCACTCCTCACGCCGGGACTGCCTGGCCTCCTCGGTCCCCTGGCATGGTGATCCTGGGCGGGCGGCCCTCTGGGCGCTGGCTCTTCCCCGAGGAGCAGGCCTCCTTGCCAGGGTCTCACTCAGTGGTACATTTGCACATGCGTGTTCAATGCATGTGCACCCTCACATGAGAGCACACACTGGCCCCCTGTGTACACACACCTGCGTGTACACAGGGCCGCAGCATGCTTTTTCTCAGGTCTTTATTATTTTTTTGTTGTTGTTGAGGAGGAGGTACTAGGGATTGAACCCAGTGGCATTCTTCCTCTGAGCTACACCCCAGTCCTTTTTATTTTTTATTTTGCCAATTTGCTGAGGGTCTCTCTAAGTGGCAGAGGCTGGCCTCAAATCTGCAACTCTCCTAATTTAGTCTCCCAAGTACTGGGATTACAGGTAGAATGCCCCTGGGTTCAATCCTCAGAACTGAAAAAAAAAAAGCAAGAAGGCTTGCCGGACATGGACATGTATGCCTTGAATCCCAGTATTGTAGGTTTGAGCCAACAGCGTACAGTAACTTAGAAAGACACTGTTTCAAAATCAAAAGTAAAATAGAGCTGGGGTATAGCTCAGATGTGGAATGCATCTGGGTTCAATCCCCAATACCACAAAAAAAAAAGAGAAAAAGAAAAATCAAGAAGCCTTGATAGAGGCTTTTAACACGGGGTGGGCAAACATTCCTTTGGTGTTTCTTCCTTCCCCCAAAGTAGACTATAGGCTCGGTTTTTAAATTCCACTGACCTTCTAAGAGGAGGGGGAGGGACAGAGGAGGGGCCTCAGGTTAGGTGGGCTTTCCCCGGAAGTCTCCAACAGTAGGTTCCTGGAAGCCCATACACTGGAGTGTCTGCTTCCCTCCCCAGAGCTGGAGCAAGCAGGTGTTCAGCCCATCCATGCATTAGTGCTGCAGTCACTGGGCGACCTCGCTAATATCTCTTCCTGTGCCTCGAGCAGGGCTGGCGTGAAGTAGGCCCTTAACTGTCTTTGGGGATGAGGACATGTCCCCTCAGTGGTGGGTCTGAAAGCTGGGCAGGAACTCTTGAGGTTTCTGAGCCCGAGTCCCGGCTTTTGCCCTCATGAAGTCAGGGGACAGGAGACTGGGGCCTACTTTGTCTGCAGTCACGAAAGCTTGCAGTTTTCTCTTTACTTATCTTGGCGTCCTGGTTGCAGCTGGATTTGGAAGAGAGCTGACGTGCACAGCACTGTCCTCTTGATAAAGGGCTGTACTAGTAGAAACTGCAGCAGCTGGAACCTGGGAAGAGCTGGCTCAGCTTTATGCAGTGACTTCTGACTCCTGATTAGAGCTTCCTAGCTTCAGGAGCTTTCTCCCTGGGTCAGGAAACTGGGACACTACACCGCTCACAGTTGTGCCCATTCAGGTCCCATTGCAGAGGTCTGCAAGCCTGGAGCTTGGTGGGGAGCGGGAACCTTGGGCTGGAGCAAGGTCATACTTGGGAGCCACACCACTCCCAGGTGACAGGGCCAGGAAATGTGACAAAGGCTGGGTCCTGGGACCGAGGCCTGGTGTTAGCTGGGATCAAGTGGCTAAGAATTCACCAAACTGACTGGTGTCCCCACAGAAACGGAGCCCAGTAGAGGAGTGAGTAAAGAGATCGGTGAGGCCAGGAAGCTCCTTACAACTCAAATGCTAGGTGTGCGCTGATAGGTCTTGGTGCAGGTGCACCGAGATTGGCCCAGACGAATGTCGGCATCCCCGGGCTCAGTCTATGGTGCCCAAAAGAAAGGTCCCTAAGATGAGAGTCAGCGTTTCTCCCGGCGTTCCAGGTCAGGGCTGTGTGGAGAGATCTTCAGGGAGCTGCTGGCCTGGGTCTCAGCTCTGGACAGTGACTGGCCTGGACACCCGCCGCCTTCCCTCCCTGCTCGGGACCTGTTGGCTCCCAGTGTGAGTGCTTACCTCCCCTGGCTCTGCCCTGAACATCCTGCTGCTGAGCGGTTACTCGTCTCGTGAACAAGTGGGGAAAGGCATCCAGGCGCTGACTGCAAGGCTCTAGCTTACACTGAACTGTAGTAACACCCAACCTTCATCTCCTGTCTCTTGAGGATTTGTGAATAATTGGCTGAACCAGACCATTGTAAAAGATGAGTGGGATAAATAGGACTGTCTCACTCACCTGAACAAAGCTTTAAGCAGGGTCATTTCCTGCAAACCTTGCCTAATTTCAAATTACTTTCACCAGTTAATTAAAAGAGGCTGTGAGATGGCAAATGAGGCCTGCAGCCACACCCACACTGGCTTCGGGAGCCCTGCCCTCAGGGGGCTCTTGAGCTGGTGAGGGAGAAGACACCAGGTGGGCGGCTGTGCACAGAGGTCAGGCGCTCAGGTAGCCCCTGGAGGAAGGCGCTGTCCTGTCCGTCAGCTCCTCGGCCCCAGGCAGGGCTCACACTTGGAGCCTATGGGTGACAGACACAAGGCTGCTGTGTGGTGGGTCAGGGCCCGATGGTTGAGGGCCAAATAGTCATTAAGGAGTTGGACCTCCATGAGCTTCAGGAGGCCGGGGTACCTCTTGGAAATAAATGTTTACAAGTGTGTATATTCCCCCTCCCCTAGGGATATGATCTTGTAAAGGGGCCCAGACTTTAGAAAATTCAGAACTTGCACAGATGGAAAGCCAGAGAAAAACAGCTTTGTTTTGGGTTTTAAAATGTCTTCTAGTTAAATATGATTAAGTAAAAGCAACTCTTTACTGAACTAACCAAAAACTACAAGAAGAACAAGAAACAGAGGAAAATTCTGCCTTTGACAAAACTAACAAACACCTGTAACCTGGAGTAAATAAACAAAGAATGGTTACAGGCAAATCAGTGCAAGGTGAGGGAAGCTCCCAGGAAGGGAAAGTTGCCCCTGCAGCACCAGGGCAAGGAGCCCCTTTTTGAACTGGTTAGCAAGCTAAAACATACGTAGGAAAGCTTAGCAATTGTCCTTGAATTCTGTGCCATGCCAAGGAGTTACTAGGGAGGTGAAGTTGCCCGAGGAACTGAGCAGGGTGTGGCAGATGAAGTGGGGATCATGGGTTCCCCAAGCCAGGACAATGGAAAGACAAAGGAAATTCAAAATAGATATAACTTGAAGAGAACAAAACAAATGGAATACAGAAATGTTCAAAAATATAATAAAAGAAAAATTTCCCTGCTGAAATAAAAGAGGATGATAAGTCTTTAGTCTGAAAGGACATACTGAATTTTGGAGAAAATAGAGACAAAATACTCACTCATCACAAACATATTTTGGTGTCAGGCATGGTGGTCCATGCCTGTAACCCCAGCTACTCAGGTGTCTAAAGCAACAGGGTCAATCTCAAATCCAAGGTCATCCTGGGCAACTTAACAAGACCTTGTCTCAAAGAAGTGGTGGGGCTGGGGATATAGCTCAGTGGTAGAGCACCCCTGGTTTCAACCCCCCAAACTCTAGTGCTGCAAAATAAAACACTACGTGTCTTGGTGAAGTAAGTGAACTTGAGAAAGAAAAAGTCCTGTTGCATCCAGAATAAAAAAGTAAATAGCTGGGCGTGGTGGCACGCTCTTGTAATCTCAGTACTCCGGAGGCTGAGCTCACAGCATTTGCTCCTTCAGCTTTCTGATGTCCACAGGTCGCTTTTCTGACTCTGGCCAAGCCGCAGGATAGAGGCAGAACAGGGTGGAAGGAAGGTCAAGGTAACAGCGTGGAACACGCCTGTGGTCTTTCTCTGGTATGGATTGTCCGGAGGCGCCCTGGACAATCCTGAGTTCGACGCCCCGAGAGCTGGGCCCACTGAGGCAGGCCTCAGGGTGTGGTCTACTTCCGCCTCACAGACCACCAGCCCGTGCGCTGTGTGTTTGATTGACGCAGCACTGATGCCCAGCCCAGCCTTCCACAAGTCCCTACGCACGTACAGAAGCTAGAGGAACGTTCCCTTACTTCCCATCCTTGCTCTGGGCTCTGGAGACTAGTTGGTCCTGAACCAAGGCCAACCCATATTGTCCTGCAGGATGTCCTTGACCCAAGCAGACCCACTCAGTCTCAGGGCGAGGGCGCCAAGTCCCCAGGGCTGCTCCTGTGGCAGTCGTGGAGGGCGGTCTCCTGGCTTATGTTCAGAGGCAGCAACCGCTATTCCCCCTTCCTGGCCACCTGCAGCCGTTCTGAATCCCCCTCAGCAACAACTCAGCGGTGGTCAGAGCTCACTGGCCCCAGGCAGCCTGGGGACCCCTGGGGCTCGTCATTCAGCCCCTGGAAGACTTGGCCAGGGGCTTCAGAAAGGACAGGATAAGAGGAGGAAGTATGTAACACTGCGGTTCAAGTGTGTGGGTTTGCGGGCCCAGGGGTGTGAGTGGATACGCCCAAACGCATCAGCACACACCTGCTGCAGGAGCTGTCACCTGGCCACCAAGGTGCTTCGTCCCCACCTGCACCGAGGCGTTACTAGGTTTCTCGGTTACTGGAGGGTCTTTTGGGGTCTTGGAAACGTACCCTCAGAGGAGGCTGCAGATACCAAGAGCTGGGAAGTAAGGAAAGAAAACTGTCGGCCTTTGGGGAGCTTTCCTTGCAGCATGACCCCCCCACCCTGCCTAGGAGCCCCCAGTGTGTGGTCTTCCCTCTCTAGCCAGCCATCCATCCTGGGCTCCTCCTGAGAGTTGTGGCCGAGCGTTGTGGAGGTCTTATCCCTGCTCGGACACCATCAGCAGAGCAGATTCCTTTTGGTCCCCAGGCGATCAAGAAGCCTGCGAGGCCAGTCCCTGTCCGCCTGGGCCCTCCTGTCGCTGACCTAAGCACACCTGTCTTCCTTCTGAGAGGAGGCCTGGGGGCGAGGGAGAATCTATTCTGGGAAACCAACAAAGACTTTGAAGATTGGAGATTGGGAGTCTAAGAAGTCCCTCAGCGGTGGCCTCCAAACTAGGGCACAGGTGCCAGAGATAGGAAGAGAAGGAACAGGGCTGGAAATACAAAAACTCCTTTTCATGTTTATTTTCTAGTGCATCCTGTGAAACCTTCCCACTGGGGGAGGTGTTTTATCAATAATAGAAATGCATGCTTATTCATATGTCGGAGATGCCCACGCATGTTTTACTGGTAGGGGTGCACCATCAAAGAGGCCGTAGCCCTTCTGGCCTGAAGGCAGGGTGAGTTAGGAAGTTTCCTAGTGTGAAACTGGAGTTTTTCTAAGCCCAAACTTTGTGAATCCTCCCTTTGTCCATTACTGAGGGGCGTGGGCCCTGGCACCTGCCATTCCAGGCCGCATTTCTTCTGGCATGTGCAGAGACTGCTGGGATGGCCCCGGAGGAGCAGGTCTTCCCACAGCGCCTGCCCGGCCATAATTGCTCATTACAGAAAGGTCAGCCACGAATTCATCAAAGCCTTGTTTGAAGCTGTGGGCTCTTCCGGCTGCTCTGACTTGGAGAAACTGTTTCTTTAAGTTTACTCCCTCCCCTGGTGGGCAAAGACAGCTTAGTCATGTGAAAATTTCTCTTTCAAATGTCCAAATGGAGGAGGGGGGCACTCTCGAATCCGCCATGCAGTGCCAGCATGGTTTCCCTCCGGAGCCCGCCCTGGCCCCACACTTCCCTGCTCAGCCTTTAGCCTTCGACACCCTGAGGGCAGCCACCATCGTTGCTCCAGGCCGTTCCCCACAGAGAAGCAGGCAGTCACACCTGGTGTCGTGGGCCCCCAGCCTCCTGGGGGGTGGGTGGGGGTCCAGCTGCTGAGCAGGGCAGTGGTCACAGGGCAGGACTGGCCTCCGTGGTGCCGAGGACCCTTCCAGGGTGGGGTTAGCGCTGTTTCTAAGCAGTTAAGAGCCCTAAATGCTGCAGAAAGGAGCTGGTGGGAATCTGGCCATTTCTGTGTCCTCTGTCCACAGCCTGGCTTCCCCAAGTGACAGCTCCAGAGGCTGCCGGAGGGGTGCGCTGCCGGTGACCGTGTCCACCAGCCCCCGCCTCTGGACCCTCCCACTCCCCTTCCTCGCTGCTTCCTTTCCCTGACTGACCGGCAGCTGTGTTCTAGGGAGATATTTTGTGTGCTGCTTGAGGAGGGCCTTCTGCGGGGCCGACCTCCCCGCCTCAGCCCTTCCTCCCACCCTGGCCCCTCGAGATGTGTCCAGACAGCCCTCACTCAGCTCCACCGTGGCGGCCCTGTGTCCGCAGGGATGGGGGCTGTGGCCTCAGATGGAGTGGTTGGGAGAAGGCTTGGGTGCTCGCTGTGTGGCCGCAGGGTGTGGACCTTCCTCCTGCTTCAGGATGTAGACATCACGGCTCATGGCGCTGCTGGGTGCCCCCACCATGGAAACTTCTCATATTCCGTGGGGTCCTTCTCCCTCTTGTCCTCCTTTCTCTAACTGCCCTGCTCCTGGCATCTCCTCTGCTTCCGCAGAGGCTAGCCCTCCCCACTAGCTTTCCTGGGCCACTGATCTCTGGGTGGCCACCATTCCTGAGAATGTCTCTGAGCTGAACCCTTAATTCTCCCAGATAGAAATATCTACACATAAGCTGGGCACGGTGGTACATGCTTGTGATCTCAGGACTTGGGAGGCTCAGATAGGTGGATTGCAGATTTAAGGCCGGCCTCAGCTATTTAGTAAGACCCTCAGCCACTTAGTGAGACCCTGCTTCAAAATAAAAAGTAAAAAGCCGAGTGTGGTGGTGCACGCCTGTAATTCCAGTGCTTGGGATACTGAGACAGGAGAATCATAGGTCTGAGGACAGCCTTAGCAAAATAGCAAGACTCTTAGTAACAAGGCGAGACCATATTTCAAATAAAAATAAATAAATAAAAGTAAAAAAGGGCTGGAGATCTAGCTTGGAGGTCGAATGCCCCTGGGTTCAATCCTCAGTACCACGGGGGGGAAAAGTATTAAAACCCAGTGGGGGGGGTACATGCCTGTAATCGGAATACTTAGGAAGCTGAGATAGGATCACAGGTTCTAGACTAGCCTCAGAAATTTGGAGAGACTCTCAGCAACCTAGTGAGACCCTATTTTAAAGTAAGAAATAGCTGGGTATGATGGTGCATGTTTGTAATCCCAGTACTTGGGAGGCTGAAACAGGAGGATCACAGGTTCTTGGACAGCCTCAGCTACTTAGTTAGGCCCTGCACCACTTAGTGAGACCCTGTTTCAAAATAAAGAATATAAAATAGATAGGGCTGGGGGTGTAGCTCAGATGTAGAATGCCCCCTAGATTCAATCCTTGGTACTGTAAAAAAAAAAAAAAAAGAAAGGAAGAAAATCAGGTTGGGGGTATAACTCAGAGGTAGAATGCCACTGGGTTCCATCCCCGGTACCAAAAACAAAATAAAATTAAATAAAATTAAAAATTAAATTAAATTAAATAAAAACCAGGCTGGGCATAGTGTCCCATGCCTTTAATTCCAGTAGTTGGGAGGCTCAGACAGGAGGATTGCAGGTTTAAGGACAGTCTGAGCAACACATTGGGACCCTGATTCAAAACAGAAAATAAATAATAAAAAAAAAGGACTGAGGGTATAGCTCAGAGGTAGAATGCCCCTGAGTTGAGCCTCTAGCACCACACACACACACACACACACACACACACACTCCCACGAGTGGAGTCCAAGCTATGGCCTCTCCCTCCCGGTGTCTCTCCTCCCCAGCCCACTTGTGATTTCACACTCCCCACTCTTTGCTCCCATCTCAGCCCAGAGGAGAGCTGCTCCCTGGAGCCCAGGCCACCATGCCCTCTGTGCCTCCGCCTCCCTCCCGTCCCTCGTCCCTTGTCGCAGGGACTTGTCCTGGCTGCGTTTCCTCCCTCCACCCCCTTCTCCTTGACACAGAGCCCCAACACTCCTGTTTGGAAACTTTGGAGCCCTGCTGCCCTTCCCGTTTTCGTTTGGAGCTTCCTGGTTAATTCAGGTACTTCAACGCCCGCTACTGCCAGGAGCTGTTCCAGGTGCAGGAAGGAGCAGCGGCTGGCACCCCCAAGCTTGCCCGGCACAGCCGCCCTGGCCGAGTGTGCGCCCACCTGCCCCTGGGACTTTCCTTATTCACAAATTCATTTGTTTTCTGGTTGAACCCAGGGGCCTTCTACCTCCAAGCCACCCCCAGCCCTGCTCCCCTCTCCTGGTTTTTTTTCTTTCCTTTTTCTTTTTTGTGGTACTGGGGATTGAACCCAGGGGAATTCTGCCTCCAAGCTACACCCCCAGGCCCCTTTTTGTGTTTGTTTGTTTTGAAACAGGTTCTCACTAGGTTGATGAGAGTCTCACAACATTGCTGAGGCTGGCCTCAAACCTGTGATCCTCCTGTCTAGGCCTCCAAGTACTGAGATTTAGGTGTGCACCACCATGCTCAGCTGCCTCTGGGTCTTTTCAAATGCTCTTCTCTCCGCCTAGCTTGCCCTTTCACCTCAGGGAGAACAGCCCATCCTTCAAGGCCTGGTGCAGATGAGTCCAGAGCTTCTGCCCTCCCTGGGGACCTGCAGCAGGGTGGCTGGCACACAGTGATTTATTTGCACGTCTGTTTCTACTCTAGCTTAGAGGCTCCCAGAGGATCCGTTCTCTGATTTACATTTTAAAAATTCTCTCTTAATTAAATATTGAATAAGTGTTTATAAAGAATATGAGAAGGCTCATAAACTATGTATACACTGTGAAGAATAACAATACAGTGAGCACCTGGGACCCGCCTCCCTCGTAAGGCCCTCGAGTTTGTGGCGCCATTGGTACTCCCCTGGGGCCTGCACCAATCCAGGAGGCGGTGAGTGTTTGTGGATGACTGAAAGCCTGAATGAATGAAGGAGTGAATGAATGCATGGGTTCCTGTTCCTGGAGTCATTTTTTTCCTCTCAGTTGCTGAGCAAGCTCCAGGTGAAGTGGTCATAACTGTGATGTCACTGCCCTAACTCAGCCCTGCTTCCTGACCTCACATACTATTCACACATCTTTTTGTTAAAAAAAAAAAAAAAAAAAAAAAAATTGCCGGGCGTGGTGGCGCACGCTTGTAATCCCAGCATTCGGGAGGCTGAGACCGGAGGATCCGAGTTCGAGGCCAGCCTCAGCTACCTAGTGAGGCACTCCGCAACTTAGTGAGACTCAGTTTCAAAATAAAGAATAAAAAATAGGGCTGGGGGTATAGCTCGGAGGTAGAATGCCCCTGAGTTCAGTCCCCAGTACCGCAAAAAAAAAAAATTTTTTTTTTTGTACCGAAGATTGAACCCAGGAGAATTCTACCTCTGAGCTACAACCCTAGCCCTGTTATTATTATTTATTTTTATTTTTTGTGATGCTGGGGATTGAACCCAAGGGCATTCTACCTCTGAAATACCACCTCCCCCCCCCCCCCCCCCCCCCCCCCCCCCC
>PVLC010046712.1:0-11308 GCA_004027655.1 Graphiurus murinus | reverse complement strand
TCCTACAAGCCCACATAAGCTTACCTGACCTCCCTGACCCCACCCCTCACCTCTAGCTACTTAAGCAGCCTTTCTTTAATAAAAATTGAGGCTTGATCAGAATCCTGTCTTGCCTCCATTCTTCGCGTCGCTTGTTTGCTTCATTCCTTTAGGTTAAGCCGCCTCGGTCTCACGTCCTCAGACCCCGCCGGCCGGGGCAGGGGAACACCCATTAGGCCCTTAGGACAGTGCCTGGTGGGTGGTTAGTACCACTGCTTCGCACACATGCTGGCCTGCCCTCCTCCTTACACGCTTGAGCACTCGGGAGGCTCTCCCCACTTCCCAGACACAGCCTCTCACTCCCCAACTCACACCACATATGTGGGCATGCACACACAGGCACCCATGGGTACCCACTACCTTTTGGGAAGTGTCAGCTTGTAGGACAGCCAGCAACGAAGGCAAGACTAGCAGGACACTGCAGGTGTGGACAGGGGCTGGGATCCTCATTTTAGCTCCAGTCCCTGCCAGGCTGCTTCTGAACCTGAGAGCAAACAGGAAACGAATTAGTAACTTGCTTGCTGCTCCGCCCCTGCGGGGGCAGGTTCTTGGAAATTGGGATCTACAAGCCAAAAAATTCCAGAGGCTTCAGATAAGCGGCAAATGACCAATGTCCAGTGGACTTTGGCTGGGGACAGGGGACACATCCTGATTAAAGGCAGGCTCAGGTTGGAGTTGGGTATTGGTGCCCCTTCTTTATTTTGTGGTACTGGGATTGAACCCAGGAGTGCTCTACCACTGAGATACATCTCCATCTTTTTGAGTCAGGGTCTTGCTAAATTGCTGGGGCTGGCCTCAGATTTGCAATCCTCCTGCCTTAGCTTCTCGAGTAGCTGAGATTACAAGTGCTCACCATTAATCTTGGCTTTTAAATTGGGCTTCTTTTTCTTCTCTTCTTTTTTTTTTTTTTTTCCCCTGTGGTACTGGAGATTGAACCCTGGGCTTCATGCATGATAGAAATACTCCCCCACTGAGCTATATCCCCAGCCCTTGGTGCCCCTGCTAAAAGATCCAGAAAGTTTCCAAGCACCACAACCCCTCATACCAGTCATTCCACCAAGCTCCATAGAGCTGAGCACACAACAGTGAAGAGGCCAGTCTGCTCTCCAGCCTGGGAGAAAACAGAAGAATGAATGTGAAGACTAGGACTAAGGGGACCACTCCAGGTCGCATTCTGGGCAGAGGGCCTTGCTAAACAGGTGACCATGACTGGGCAGTGGTGGGCCTGAAGGCCTGAGGGTGTCTGGGGGGACAAGGCAGGATAGGTACATTTTATTTTTGGAGTGTGAGTTGCTGGATCCAGAAGACCTCCTTCTTGAGGCCCAAGCTGCTATTTAGGCTGCATTAATCTACCAGGGAGCCAGGTTCAACCCTAGCAGGGTCCCAAAACAAGGCCTGCGACTTGACAATATATACCAAGAGTCACAGAGTGCACAGT
This sequence comes from Graphiurus murinus, assembly GCA_004027655.1. Classification (NCBI taxonomy): domain Eukaryota; kingdom Metazoa; phylum Chordata; class Mammalia; order Rodentia; family Gliridae; genus Graphiurus; species Graphiurus murinus. The sequence continues at coordinate 9,831 of PVLC010046712.1, read as the reverse complement.
CCACAGTCCAAGGTGTGATGCTGGGAGTTTCCAGACAGGAAAGCAGGGCACAAGGGGCCAGCTTTGCAGGGAGCTCCTGCAGGGACTGTGCAGGTGGGGTGGTGGGTACACTTGGGTGGCCCAAGAGGGCGGGAGGCTGCTATCACAGGTGGCCTGATGTTGCAGCAGCAGGCCAGTGGAAGGGCTGCCTGAGGCCCGGGGTTGGAGGGGCATGGTTCTTGGTGGCTTTTATCAATTTGCCTGTTTTTGTTGTTGTTGTTGTTATTGTTTTTTGTACCGGAGGTTGAACCCAGGAGCATTCTATCCCTGAGCTACATCCCCAGCCCTATTTTTCTTTCTTTTTTCTTTTGTGGTACTGGGGATTGAACCCAGGGGCATTCTACCTCTCAGCTACACCCCTAGACTAATTATTTTTTATTCTTATTTTGAAACTGGGTCTAAGTAGCTGAGGCTAGCCATGAACCTGTAATCCTCCTGCCTCAGTCTCCCAAGTACTGGTATTATAGGCATGCACCACCACACCCGGCTCCCCAGCCTTATTTTAATTTTTGTTTTGAAACAGGATCTTGCTAAGTTGGTGAGGCTGGACTTGAACCTATAATCCTCCTGTCTCATCAGCACCCCAAGCATTGGGATTACAGGCATGAGCCACTGTCCCTAGCTTCATTTTGTCTTTATATGTGTGTGTGTGTGTGTGTGTGTGTGTGTGTGTGTGTGTGTGTGGTACTGGGGATTGAACTCAGGGGCATTCTACCTCCGAGCTATACCCCCAGCCCTATTTTTTATTTTTTATTTTGAAACAGAGTCTCTCTAAGTTGTGGCCACGAACCCGGATCCTCCAGTCTCAGCCTCCCAAATGCTAGGATTACAAGCGTGCACCACCATGTCTGGCTTCATTTTGCCTTTAATAAAGTAGAAGTGTGCCAGGTGTGGTGGTCTACACCTGCAATTCCAGTAATTAGGAGGCTGAGACAGGAATATCATAGGTTCAAGACCAGCCACAGCAACTTAGAAAGACCCTGTTTCCAAATAAAAAAATAGAATGGGGATAAGAGTGAAGCTTGAAGGTAGAATGTTCTTGGGTTTAATCCCCAGAACAACAAAAAAATCAATCAGTAAAGTAGAAATGCTGCTTTCATAATGAATAGCAATGAAGTTAGCAAATATTAGCTGCAGCTTGTGCTCACACTCCCCAAATGCCCTGGGAAGGCCAGCTCTTGAGTAATCTCTACACACATGGGTAAAGAGGAGTGATGAAAGTGCAGTCAGACACCAGTCTTGTGTCACAGGAGGAGGCTGGCTCAGGGGCCAGCTGCTGGGGGAACACACAGAGGGCTGGGGCAGTGTCTCTGCCACCAGTCCTTTCTCCCTTAAGCTGGAGGCATCTGGCCCTGCAGGAGGACATTATAGGCTTGGGGTGATTTTCACAGCAGCAGGCAAATTATGCCCCCTTCCTTGGCACGGCTGTAGCCAGAAGCCTCACTTCTGTGCATGTCCACACTGCTTACCCGTTGGACTCTGGATAGGGGTGGAGTTATATGGGTGGACACCCTCCCTTTAGTTTCTGGAGGAAGAACCTCCCTAAGAGGCCCAGTGAACAAGTCCAGGCTCTGTCTTTTCCCTTGGGGCTCAGAGCATGGGCTTAGCCTGGAGCAGAACTATATAAGGAAGCCAGGCTGGCTGGGAATGTGGGAAAGGCTCTGAGTAGCCAGCTCCATCTGCCCAGGGAACAGGAGGGGCTTCTCAGTAGGGCTCCGTCCTGAGCCGGGCACTGCTGGCCCAGGCTGAGCTCCAATCAGCCTATGGTCCTGCCATCACAGCTGGACAGACTTTGACAGCCTCTTGCATCTGACAGTTCCATGTGCACAGGGGACACTGGTCTGAAGAGGGAAGAATTACGTGCCAGACAAGAACCTGGAATTCCCATGTCCCGAGCAGCATGGTGGAATGGAAAGTGGGGCTCACTCTGCTTTTTGGAAGGTGAGGCAGTAGCTCAGGAAGCTGACTGCCACTGGCCACAGAGGAACACTGACCTGGCTTCGTGTTTGCAGAGCACACAAACTGTCAAGAAGGCAGCGGAACAGGGTACAGAGGGAGTGGCTTTGAGGCCCTAGGTCCCACAAGACCTCGGGGTCCTTGGGTACATATTTTTTTGTGTGTGTGGTACTGGAGATTGAACCCAGGCATTCTACCTCCAAGCTACACCTCCAGTCCTATTTTAATTTTTAAAACAGGGCCTTACTAGGTTGATGACAATCTCACTACTTGCTGAGGCTGTCCTTGAACCTGCAATCCTCCTATCTCAACCTCCCAAATACTGGGATTACAAGAGTGTACCATCACATCTGGCTCCTTGGATGCACCTTAGTGGCTTCTGTGGCAGGCAGCAGGGAGGTGAGCCCCAAGCCTCCACCCACTTCACTCTGAGTGGTATCACTATGGCTTTATGGACTAGGTTCCACCTTACCTAGCCTGTGTATACAAGGGAAACTGAGGATCAGAAAAAAGAAACGTCTAAAATCACACAGGTCACACCACATCTCTGTGTCCAGGGCTGTTGCTAGTATATCTCAGTGGCCCTAAAATCACCTGCATCATCCCATAGGGCCCCAAAGCCCAGGAAGGGCACAGAACATGTCCCCACATCCCTACCTTGCCTCCCTCTCCCCTGCAGTTAGTAGCCATGGCCAGCGACCAACCAACACCCTCCCAGTGGTATGGCCACATGGGCATCCTCTTTATTGGTGTTTCCAAGGCTCTGGTGCCAAAGTGTCAGGGCTGTGGAGCAGGGTTGACTGTCCCAGAGACAGCTGGGGAGAAGGGCATGTTCTCGCATAGAAAAAGAGTTTGTGGGAAAGGCTCCTGTGTCCAGATGTTGGGGGTAGCGAGGGGATCAGGTGCACTTCTCATCCAAAGACACTCTTGGCAGGGCTGGCTTTGGGCTTCTCGAAGACTGTCTCAGTCCCAGTGCGACTGCGGCTGAACACCGATGGGGCGGCTGAGCCAGCCTGCTCTGCAGGGAGAGGGCAAAGGAGGTACCATCAGGGACCAGGTCTGGCTTCCTCTGGTGGGAGGCCCCTTGGGTTGGGAGCAGTCCCTCTGAGCCCAGTAGCTCTGGACTCTCAGAAAAGGACCCGAAGCACCACTGGCAGATATCTTGGCCTCAAACCCCAGTGCCAACCTGTAGCTGGCCTAGAGGACACTCACCACACTCCTGCATGACCTGGTAGGTCTTGGACTTGATGGCCTGGTTCTTGGCTAGGTTCCCTCGGGCCCCCTTCAGGTCCTCTTCCTTTACAGGGGGGCGCTTCTTCTTGATAGGGGCTTCTGGAATGCCAGCCTTGGAGAGCACAGACCCATATCTTACCACGGGAGGTCCTGGGCGGGGAACCCTTTCCTACTTCTGGCCTTAGCTGAGACCCCTCTTTCTGGCTCCCCAAACTCAAGCCAATTCAAGGTCCACTCCTCTTCCAAGAAGGCTTCTTGACTACACCCCTCATGTTAAGTCTCTTGACCCTCTTGATCTGATCTGTATGTTTGCTGTCTCCCCCAACCCCAGACTGGGAGCTCCTGGGGGTAGTGGTCACTGCAGCCTCATACTGGTCTGTTCAGCCCACTTTAGGGCTGGGCACAATGGGCAAAAGTGCCTGACTTTGAGGCTGAGCAGTCCTAGGGAATTTGGTGTTTCAAGACCTGCTTCTGGGTGATGAGGGCCTCTTAGGGATTGCCCCTCTTCCAAAAGGCACTAGTACTTTCACTTAGTGTGCTTCTGGAAAGAAACTGGGTAGAATGACTAGATGCTCTCAGTTACTGTCCAAAATTGGCACCCACCCATGGAGCAGGCAGCAAGGACAACCTTCCCTGGTAGGCCAGGCTCCTGTCCCTCCAGTGCCAGGACATCAGACTTAGTGCTTACCCTACTCACAACCCCAGGTGCCTGTGAGTCTGAGGCCTTATTCCTTCCTAATCCCTGGGGGCAGGGGCAGGGATTCTTTCCCTCAGCCTAGGCTGGGCTCCTGGGGCATACCCCTCCCCCCAACACAGACACACCCTGCTGGGGAGATACAGCACACAGGCATATATACATACACATACATTTTACATTGCCACAGAGGCCACAGCTAAAAATGTACACAATTCTCCCCACTGAGCTATATATAAACTCTCTCATACACATACAAAGGCACATGCAGAAATCTATGTAAGTATTACACTTTCCCCTGCCTCTCCTAACATACCACAGAACAGCCAAAGCCGTAAACTTGGATCATCAGGGTAGGTGGGACCCACCGTGTCCTCCTGTTTATACTTGCATCTAGCTCAAGACAGCTGCCAGAAGACAGTGTACTGGTTTCCACCTCTACAACCCCCACCCCGCCCCGCTGAGCCCTCCTACCTGGGACATGGTGGATGCTGTGCAGGACTCACTCTCTGAAAGCACCTCTCTGGCAGGCAGTAGCCTAGGGAAGAGATCTGTGTGGAGCCCGGCCCTTTGGAGCTTATATATCCTGCTTGCTGTCCCAGGAAGTCATGTCCCCTCCTCCAACAGGCTCCCTGATGATTCAGGTCCACGCAGTCACTAGCTTCAGAGTTTATTCTTGGAGATGATAGGGACAGCAGCCTTGATGAAAGCAGATGAAAGCTGGGAGACCCTGCAGCCTCGGGAATAGCTGCCCTATTTACAGGTGGGAGGCACTGCTGCTAAATGGTTGTGTTTATGAATGTGGGTCCCGGAACAATCTGGGCGATCTGTCTGTGAGGGCCCATCCCAGTGTTGTGGGTTGTTCCTGAGGAGAGGGAGGGCCCTAGCAGGGCTGGATGCTCTGAGCTTATTTTCCATTCCCCTGGATTCCAGCAGGAAGAGACTTTCCATTCCCAAAAGGCAGGGCAGAAAGTTCCCATGTCTGTCACTGGAAGCATTTACTCAGGGTGAGTACATTTATCACAGCAGACTCAGACTGAGGGCTGTACACCAGTTCACAGACGGAGAAACTGAGGCACAGTGGAACGTGGAAAGCTGCTCCATTAGGTTTCCGATCAAGCTCCCACCCTCTGTTCAGCTCCAGTGCCAAGTTAAACAAAGGGAGGAAGGCAGGCAGAGTAAGGAGCCTAGGAAAGATTGGGGGAAGATGAGAGCCCTAGGCTGAGCCTCTGCCCATGGCAGGTCACTGGGGGGCTGGTCAGCAGGAGTTAAAGTGTTTCAAGGGGGCTGGAGGTGGAGTGTCAAGTTCACTCCAGGTACTGAGCTATGGAGAGGACAGGTCCATATTCTCACCTGGAAGGTCACTTAGCTACTTAGCTCTTCTCTGCTAGAAGCTCCTATACACCCTTATCTTTGCAGGGGAAGATCCCCGGGGGCACACACTGGACTCTAAGCCTGGGTGGGTATTGAAGCGGTGAGTAGGAGGTCAGGCCTCTCAGCTAGATCAGACCCACCCAGTCTCTTTCCTGTTTGTAATGGAGATTATTTTTATCCTTGAAGGCTCCAGGCAGATGGAACTTGATCAGGCACTGACATTTGGTTATCCTAAATGCCACACCATGACTGTCATGCTCCAATCCCCCTTCTGGTCCTGGTCACCAGGAGACCAATGTGAGGACTGCCAGGCTTGATCTGTGATAAGTGCTGATGTGAGGAATGCCCAAGACTCCAAACAGGGGCCAAGAGGCAGCAGAGGGCGTGCCAGGCCTGGGGGTGGGGGCACATAGCCCACAGGCTCTGCCCAGCCCTGTGGCCTTGGGGACAGGGTATGGGATACTCACTCTTCAAATACAACTCCTTCCTCAGGAGGCTCACTGGCTTGACTCTTCTTAGCAAGGAAGTGGAAACATGAGAGCAGGTTTGTTTCCTTTCTGGGCAGATTTTTGGTTCTGCTGCTGCCAGGAGGCAGTATGAGTCTCATTCCCACCAGCTTACTGAGGAGCCTTCTCACTCACTGGGAACTTTTTTTTTTTTTTTTTTTTTTTAATGTACTAAGCTGTTTCAACTCCAGAGAACATACAACCAATGACCACAAAAAGTGATGGCTTCTTTGTAAAGAAACTGTTATGTCAAACTTTATTGTAAACTGTTTTAAATGTAAGTACATCATCTTCCCTTTCATTTGAAAATGTGTTTCTGTGATTCATAACACTACTTGTTAAACACCCTCACTGGGATGGTGGCTGAGGTGGGCCACGGATTTGCTCATGTAGGTCTGACTTCTAATAAACTTCATGAAAAGAAAAATCAAATGTAAAACAACCAAATAAACTAACCTAAACCTGCCTGCTCAACCACCCAGAAGCTCAAGGTGCTCAAAGCAAGTCAGACCCAAAGTCTGTCTGTCACCAAAAGCAACACCTCTCAGGGCTGTCAGTGTCTTATGGGATAAAGCAGAGCTCTGCCTCTTAGCTGGAAGTATGTGAAACTTCTCCTAAGAGCCAGCCCTGTACCCTATAAGGTGGTCGCTCTCTCTGGCCCTCTGGCCACCTGCCCTGACTTGTCTGCAAAAAGGTCAGCAACTGTATTCTGGAGGGCTGTGCAAGCTCTGTTCCCTCCAGGGTCCTGGGGCAGCCTTAGCTGGGGACCCTGGTCTGCAGCCTGCAGGCCTACACTGCCGAAGGGAAGTTACAACTTTCATTTAAGCTTTTTTATATATTCCCTGAAGAACGAGGCATGAAAGGTGACATTAGCTCATGACTCCCTGTTGCCAGCGAGGGCACAAGTGAAAGCATGAGACAGGAGGCCACCAGAGTGCTTGAGAGCTCAGAGCCACATACCCTCACCTTGTACATCTTCAGACTGTACGGATCGAGAAGCCTCTGCCACCTGGGCTCTCATCACCATCCTCCCTTGCCATTGTTGATGTCCCAATGACACAAAAGGAAAAAACAGCAACAACCATCTCTCCCATTCAGATGACAGTTCTGCCTCATTGGTTTATTTCTATTAGTTACAAGAAACTTGTTCATGACTTCGACTTGCAAACTTCTTTCATGGGTAGCTTGGCCAAGGTCCAGATCAGGTTGACAGTATACAATATCCAGTCAGTATCCCATCATTTCTCAAGCACAGTAAGTGATGCCTGCCATGGGCCAGTGAAGGGCTGCACCTCATAAGGCACCTTGGGGTAGGTGGTGAGGAGACTCATCCAGAGAGGGTTGAGCTCAGGAGGAAGAGGTCCCAGTGACTGCTGGGGGCTCTCCCAGAGATGCAGATGCGTGTGTGCACGTGCATATTTGTGCACACACACATGTGGGTAAGGCCAAACACACGCTGCCACACTGTCCAAGAGCACACACCAGGACATTCCCCAGGATCAGTATTCCAGTTAGACCTTCATCCCTGGTGAGCCAGTGACAGAGGTGCAGCTCAGAGACTAAAGCCCTTACTGAAAATCAAAATACAGGGAAAAAACAGCACTCATTCACTAACTCTTTGACCCCCAAACCCACTGCTCCATAGGAGCTGAGATGGGCCTGGAGATGAGGCCATAGGAGCTTTATTCAATGACCCCAAGTTCCCATCTTTCACAGATTGTTGCTGGTTGGGAAACACGAGGAATTCAAGACTGAAATGAGGCTCTGATTCTTAAGCTCCAGGAAGGTGGCAGGGACAGTTGCAGCACTGGTTGTCCAAACTACCCTGGGACAGGAGGGGAGAACTGAAGACTGAGTTAGCAATGCGTCCGGGGACTGATGGTCTCACCAGGAATGCCAATCCTGTCTTCCCAAAGGCGACTCAGAGTCCCACTACAGATGTGCTGGGGAAAGACCACAGCTGTGGGATAAAGAGAGGGTAAGGAGAGCAGGAGCAAAGCGGGAGCAAGACAGAATCCATCTCAATCATGGCAGCCCCTCTGGCCGCAATGCCCAAAACAGCAGTCACTTCCAGCCACGGTCTCCAGTTGGTGGCACCTGCACTTCTGGAGGAAGATGGGCTGAGGGGCCTCCCAGAGGGAGGAGAGGACAGTCCCAGGTGCCTGGCTTAACAGTCTGGCTCACATGCCAAAAGCATATTCAGACCTGTTATGCTTAAGTACAACACATTTTTATGCAAGTTTAAAAAGAAGGTTCTAAGTGGCGAGGCCTCCCCGTAGCAGAGTAATTTTCTGTTCCTAAATGCTCACGGCTGCCTCTTGGCTTAAAAACCACCTTGCTGCTTCCATAAGCAGGGAAAATACTGGGGTCAGCCCATTCCACCACCACCACCACAGAGCAAACTCTCGGAGTCATAAGGCCTCCACCCAAGGAGGGACACAGCCTAGAAGCATCTCATGCTGTCCACGGATTTAGATCTGTCCAACTCAGCTTCAGAGGGAGTGAAAACAGGCTCGTTTGGCCAGGAGGATGTTCTCCAGACTGCTGTTCAAAATCAGCAGGTGACAGGCACCAGAATAGGACTGGTTCTGCAGGCTGTCATGGTAGAGGCCAGGAGGCCGCACTTTTGACCTGGAGGATCTGAGGAGAGGCAGTGAATAAATGTAAGCAGACTGCTGGTCTGAATTCCTCTGGACACAAAGAGTTCCTTTCTCACTCAAGTTTCACCAACACCTCTAACCTGCCAGCAGAAATACCAGGCAGCTTTTGGGCACTGGCAGAGTCCTTCCTGTTGCATGCACAAGGGCACACAGATCTACCTCTGGACCCACTGCCTCACTCTTGGGCCTGACCTTCACACCATCCCTGGGTTTCTGATTCCAGAAGGCTGTCTACCCTGTCTGCTGGGATCACTTGCCTCATCTTATCACAGAACATTACCTAACAGTGGTCCAAGTAAAAAAAAACTCCTGACTTCCTCCCCCTAGCTCATACCCCATGAAAGGCAAACAAATCCATTTCTTTGGGGATTAAAAAGAGTTTTAAATACAATAGTATGAAAATATAACTTAAAAATATAAAAGTCAAAACAGCATATGGAAGACTTAAAAATCTGTGTGTTGCCCATTAGTTCCTTAAGTACTTTGTAGGAAATAAAGACGTACTCAAAAAACAGTAACACTGTCATAGCTCGTAAAACTGGCTTTTAGAAATCAAGAGTTATAAAAAGCCATTTTTAGTAAGAAAGCATTCCAGCTCCAAGTTGGTCAATGAGTGACTTTCAGCCTCACACACGTCACGTGGCAGCACTGCCCACAGCCTTAGTGAGGGCCCCCACCTGTGGTCTGCGTGTGCCTGTGATTTCTTCCACCACACCACCCAGTCAGTCACAGGACAGGGGCTTCTGGGTCCCTCACAACACTGTTCGGGACAACAACAAACAAAGCTCTTCACTTGCATATTTGGTCGGTTTTGTAGTGCAACTGAGCAGGCATCTCCATCTGCCCACGGCTCCCTCAGGTACTGGTTCCTTTTCCCTCTTTTTAAGTCACAGTAGCCTGGGAGTGGGTGAAGAGCGGGCAGAGACAGCAAGAGGAGTGGAGGTAGAAGAGGGGGACAGAGAGAGGAGGGAAGGGATGATGCTGCAGGGTGCCCATCCGCTGACCCAGCAGCTGGCCAGGTCCCAAGCTTGTCACCCCCCAGCATGGGAATGTGTCATACAGGTAGCCCAAAGCGATGCTTCTTTTTCTTCACAGGTTTGAGGGGGGTCAGTCTACGGAGGTCCTCCTCTGTGTCGGACTCCTCCATCTCATCATCGGCTGAGATCAGGATCTAAGTGGCAGAGAGGCATGACCTGAGAGGCAGCACCTTCTGTGTTTGCCCTCCCCAGGCTCCACCAGGAGGCCTACAGTCGTATGCTTCTTTACAAGATGGTGACAGCCACCCCTCCCCCATACAACAAGACATGCTGTCCCACTGAAACCAGCACTGAGTGGATAGAACCCCCTCTCTCAAGCCGGGTGTGGTGGC
>PVLC010046711.1:0-11338 GCA_004027655.1 Graphiurus murinus | reverse complement strand
CTAGTACCGAAAAAAAAAAAAAAAAAAAAGAAATAAAACCGGGCCGGGGGTGTAGCTCAAAGGTAGAATGCCTCTGGGTTTGATCCCCAGTACCATACACACACAAAAAAAAATAAAATAAATTGCTCTTCTCAGAGCTGTACAACTCCCCGAAATTTAATTCCCAGAACTGAAAACAATTATGTTTTTTAACCTTCACCATTTTCACCTACAAAAACAGTCCTTTCATGTGATACAATTGATACACAGCTGTTTCTGTTGTCAGTTGTGCTAATGGAAATAGAATTTTACTCAACATAGTACTCTTTCTTGGCTTAAGGTATTTGGGCTTAATAAAATGTCATGGATAACTACTATGATTTCTGTCATCTTTTGTATTTGTGTAGATCTTTATAGGTACCCCAGTGCTGGTTAAAAAAAAAAAATTCTTTTAGCTGGGCGTGGTGGTGCGCACTTGTAATGCCAAGTACTTGGAAGGCTGACACAAGAAGATTGCAGGTTCGAGGACATCAAGGACAGCCTCAGCAAATAGTGAGACTCTCATTAACCTAGTAAGACCCTGTTTCAAAATAAAAATAAAATAGGGCTGGAGGTGTAGCTAGGAGGTAGAATGTCCCTGGGTTCAATCCCCAGTATCTCACACACACACACACACACACACAATTTGCTTTGTACCGGAGTGTGGAGGGATAAAGGCAGGGCACAAAAATAAATCCTATGATGTGAGTGCGACAGCTCCCAGGAAACCTGTCCCAGGGACAGGTTAGCCAGCATTCCAGGACAGATCCATCTTCCTGAAGCAGTCCGGTCCTGCCAAGTGTCCTGCACCTAAGGCACTTGCCATACGGCACTACCTGCTTGCACTGTGGCTGGCCTGGCTCACTTTTCCTAGGTGTGTGTGTGTGTGTGTGTGTGTGTGTGTGTGTGTGTGTATGTGTGTGTGTGTGTGTGTGTGTGTGTATGCAATTTTGCAGTACTGAGGATTGAATCTACTCTGCTACTGAGCTACATCCCTTCAGCCTTTTTTCTTTTTTTAAACAGGGTTTTCCTAATTTGCCCAGGCTGGCCTTGAACTTTCAATCCTGCCTCAGCCTCCTAAGTAGCTGAGATTATAGGCGTGCACCACCTCTTAGTGCAGGTAGATATTTAATTAATCTGCATTTTGTCTATGAAGCTTTTTGAAGCCTTCACAGTTCTACCCATCCCCCACACCCTCTCCCTCCAGGGCCTGGGTCAAATTGGAAACCTGTCTCTGCCCTGTAAGAGCGCTAGAGCCCTGCGGTTAGTCTCTGGCCCAGATTCTAGTCTGTTTCCTTTTCTGAGTTCACTAGTGAGGTTGGGGAATGCTCCGGGGGTGAGGACGAGGCAGCTGCCCCAGGATTGAAGCTTGGATCTGAACTGTTGGACAGCGGCTGGGGTTCTGCACAAAAGCGAATTGAAGTACGGCTGGACTGGAAGGTTGCTGTGCCAGCCCTGGCGCCCAGCCTCCAGGGACTGAGCCTGTGGGAGCACATAGCTGGCATTTTTTGCTTGAGATTAGGAAGTCTTTTGCTTCCCCTGCGAAGAGGCATGAATTCAATGGACTGTTGTGGTAGGATGGAGTCTTTCTTTCTTTTTTTTTTTTTTTTTGGTAAAAATGGAACAGAGATTTGCTCCGTGGTTCCAAAGTGGTGGGCAGATGAGCTCTCTCTCCAGTGCTTGGCAAGATGCCAGTTTGAAAGCATGTGTTCAATTTTTTGGTCTTGCATCATCAAGAGGGTAGAGAAGCTATGATCCCAGTCTCAGAGCAGCGAGCTGTTATTGGGACTCTCCAAAGACCATCTTCATGCAAGAAGTGTCAGAACCACATGTCATAGTAAGTTTCTTTCAAAGTTTTGATGGCTGCCATGTTATCACTGAAGGGCTGATGCCATTTCCAGATGGTGGCATCCACGAGAACTTCCACAGTCCTGGGCGTTGCTGGTTGATGGTGGGATGACCAGGCTGGGAGGCAGGGCCCTGGGGTGCATGTCTTTCTGGGCTTCAGCCAGGGTCTCTTGGACATGGACAATGCCTTTTTCATTGAGTCATGAAGGATGTTGGGACAGCATGCAAATAGATGTTTAAAAGAGAATTTATTTATTTATTTGCGGTACTGGGGATTGAACTCAGGGGCATTCTACCTTTGAGCTACACCCCCAGCCCTATTTTTTATTCTTTATTTTGAAACTGAGTCTCACTAAGTTGCGGAGTGCCTCACTAGGTAGCTGAGGCTGGCCGCGAACCTGGATCCTCCGGTCTCAGCCTCCCAAATGCTGGGATTACAAGTGTGCTCCACCACGCCTGGCTTTAAAAGAGAATTTAATCTTCTCTTCTGTACTCAGCTGCCTCTTGCTTTCTCTGAGTTGAGTCTTTTGTCAGCATATTCTTTGGAATGGAACTTGTCTGGGTTGACTTTGGTGTCTTGATTTGGAGAAGAAATTGAGTAGTGACCAACTGCAGGTGGACTGAGGAGGGTGGACCAGGCTCTGATGGGATTTCCAGGGTGCGCAGTAAGTGAATGAACATACAGCTGGCAGAATGTGATGAAGAGCCTGGAGATAGCATGAGGAACATGCTCATCCTGAAACTAAAGGGATCTTGGGCTGTAAAGTAGTTAATACCTGTGAAAACAAATGATGGGTCAAGTACGTGGTCCCAAAAGTCCTTCCCAAGCAGCCAAATCATGGATGTAGAACTTAAGACAAACCAGATGGGGGAAAGGCCAGTGACCGAGGGAACACTGGAGGCTTGGGTCAGAGGTCGGAGTCAGGTCCTGTGACTGCTGACATTCCCAGAATGTGGACTGGCCTACAAAGCCAAAGCTGGCCCAGCTGAAGGGCATGTGAACCTGAAGTGTCAGTCATGTTTTGTTCTTGCTTTGATGAAAGTCCAGGGTCTTCTCTTAGGCTGTGGTTGGCTGGGGATTGTGCCTTCGATAAGAACCTCCAGTAAGCATGATTGTCATCCTTTTGCAGTCATGAGGAAGAACCTGAGGGCAATTACCTGCAAGATTCCAGAGAAAGAAGGCTAATGGAGGGAGGCAAAGGAGACAAATTTCATCTCAGACTTAACCAGCCTGATGAAGAAGACTGCTTTGAAGAGTGAGGGACCATCTATTCAGATCTTGTCTAGGGGAAGGGATTACTACAGGTTGAATATTTGTACCCTCTTGCTCAATTCACACATTGAAACCTAATCCCTAGGTGGGCATGGTGATGCATGCCTACGATCTCAGTAACTGGGAGGCTGAGACGGGGATCACAGGTTCCAGGCCAACCTCAGCAACTTAGCAAGGCACTCAGCAACTTAGTGAGAACTTGTTTCAAAATAAAAAATAAGGTGGTCTAAAGGAAGGAGAGGGGAGACAGTGAGGTTCATTAATAGAATTACTGCCATCGACTATGTGTACATATGTGAAAATACCAGTGTCAATCTCAGTACTCTGTATTGGGAAAGGAGAGATGGAGAGGTGGGGGGGGGGCACCAAGTGCTGTGTGCATGTATGTCACTGTTAACATGATTTATATTATGATGTGAGACTATAATGCACCAATAAAAGCACATTAAAAATAACATAGGGCTGGGGGTGTAGCTCAGAGGTAGAATGCCCCTTGGTTCAATTCCCAGTACCAAAAATAAAATAAAATACCCAACCCTGCTACTGCTGCGTGCCCCTGGGTATGTGAATTAGCTTCTCCAGGCTTCCGATTCTAGCTGTAAAAGGATTCCTATTTCCTGGTGTTGGGAAGTTTCCAGGAGTCGATGCTCGTGTGTTCCTTAGCACAGTGCCCAGCACATGTGAGGGCTCACCGTGCAGGAGCTACCACTGTCAACCTCATCGTCATTGTCACAGTCCTGTTCTCCCCTTCCCAAGGTTTTTGTGAGGTTCCATTGGGACACAAAAGTACCTAACCACAGAGCCCTGTCTGAATGTCAAGGGCAGCCAAGTGCCCCAGCCTCTGCCCACAAGGCCCGCAGTGACATCCAAGGCCTGTGCCCTGGTTTCCACCGGACGCTGGCACAGGCTCTGCCCTTCCAATCCTTTGTGACTACTGATTTTATGACAAATGCATCTTTTGTCTCTTTCTGTTCTCAGGACTCCAACTAACCAAGAAAGAATTGTTGTTACCCAGAGCATTGTTCCCGAAGGAGGAAAGAGCCTGAACACCCACCTCCAGGAGCTTTGGGCCCAGAATCCACAGTCCTGTTGTCCCAGAAGGTCGAGAGGTGACTTAAGGTTAGAGTGATCATCCCGGGTAGACAGAGAAGCATACAAGGAGGCAGAGACAGGAAGCTTTTAAGGCAGCTGTGTAGTAAGGCAGGGAAAGGCCAGAGAAAGTGAGTTGGGCCCTGGAGGAAAGGGGGCAGGCGATTGGCCAGGTGTAGAAATGCCCTGAAACCACAGCATTTCCTTTTGTTAAGGTCGGAGGTGGGCTCCTTGCAGGAAAACTTGGTGTCCAAGTAGCCACGCCTCTTTGGGCCAGGCCCTTTGGGAAATTGTTTGGGGGACGCCACACATCTATGCTGTGTTAAACTTGAGGTCATGCTTCTGCACACTTGGGTCATTTTGCCTTTTCTGGTCTATGCCACCACGGGAAGATCATATGTAAAGGTCAGTTGAGCCCTGGGGTAGCTTGTGGGTGCATGTGTGACCTTGGGAACATGGTGTGTGTGGTATTTAAGGAAGAGAGTATTGGCTGGTACTTCTGGCTCCATTCCCTTCTAGGAGCTCTTTTCCAGTTGCTCTGTCTATGGTCCTCCTTCTTCCCATCCCCGAGCATCTCCAGCTGATGTACAAATGATAACAGGGCAGAAAAGACAGCATATGTTGTCCTTTTGGAAAAAATGAGAGTAAACCCAAGTGAAAATCCAGTAGAGGTGCCTGGAGTTTGCTCAAGGCAAGAGGGTGGGCAGCCTGGGGTCAGGCTGCAAACACGGGGTCTTACTCCCCCACAGGCAGACCCTCTCTGGCCTTTTGCATTCATCAATAGCTTCCTGTCGTTCTCTGTAAAATAAAATGGATAAAGAGATCCTCAAGTCTTAGGATCTGAAAGGGTATATTTTCAATGGGGCATGGTGGTGTACGTTTGTAATCCCAGTACTTGAGAGGCTGAGACAGGAGGATCTCAGGTTCAAAGTCAGATTCAGTAACTCAGTGAGGCTCTCAGCAATTTATCGAGACCCTGTTTCCAAATAAAAAATAAAATAGGACTGGGGGTGTAGCCTGGAGGTAGAAGGCCCCTGGGTTCCATGGTTCTATCCCCAATACCAAAAAAAAAAAAAAAAAAAAATTGTAGTTTACAGAGAGGAGCAAACACTTTTCCAGGGTTACAGAGTAAATAGAAGTGGATCCAAATTCACTATAGTTAAGTCTTTTTTGTTTGAAGGAACTGGGCTAATGTCTTTTGTGTGTGTGTGTGTGTGTGTGTGTGTGTGTGTGTGTGTGTGTGTGTATGGTACTGGGGATTAAACACCAAGGGACATTCTACCTACAAACTACACCTCCAGTTCTTTTATTTATTTATTTAGTGGTATTGGGGTTTATTTTTATTTTGAAAACAAGATCTCTCTAATTTTCTGAGGCTTTCCTCAAATCTGTCATCCTCTTGTCTCAGCCTTCCAAGTACTGGGATTACAAGAGTGCACTACCATGCCCAGATTACTGTCATTATTGATATGATTTTTTTTTAAGGCAGATGCTGTGCTGTGGGTCATGACAGCTCACTCAGCTGTGAAACGCCTCTCTCCTGAGTCCCCATTTGCTCTTCTCTGTTGTCCTAAGTGTCTGGGTGGTCTCCGCTGTTGAAGGGCCGTGTGTAGTGGTTATGAGCTAGAATCTCAGCCTTGCTGCTACTATCTGAATGGCCTTAGGGAGTTACTCAACCTCTTTGAGCCTTAGTTCCTTCATTGTGGACTGGGGGTAATGGTACTTTTGAGGGGTCCTTGGGTGAATGCCCGAGTTCTTTGTAGCATGCCCGACAGTGAGAGCTTCGTCAATGCTATTTGTAATGACCTCCCAGCACGTTGCTCAGGGCAAGGTGGCAAATCGATGAATGGTTTGGTGGCCATAAATGGAAAGGAACAAGAAATTTAGCCATTAGTAAAATGTGAATGAATTGTGGACTTCTGTTATGAAGATGCTGAGATATCAGGATCTCTAAATTCAAGCAAATGAACCAAGAAATGAAGCATTTAAGTTGAAACTATATTTTCACAATGCCTGGGCCAGATTTTTTTTTTTTTAGTACTAGGGATTGAATCCAGGGGCATTCTACCTCTGATCTACAACCCCAGACCTTTTTTTATTATACAAATATTATATTTGAAAATAATAATTTACAGCATATATGATTTTAAACGTGTTATCATGTTAATATGAAGTTGTAAAATTATGTATGCATTATATCATAATTTTGTAAAATATGGAAAGTGGGCTCCATAAAAGCTGCTAAAGTGTGTTATTCAATATTGTACACCTTCTGCCGGGCGTGGTGGCGCACGCTTGTAATCCCAGCATTCGGGAGGCTGAGACTGGAGGATCCGGGTTCGCGGCCAGCCTCAGCTACCTAGTGAGGCACTCGGCAACTTAGTGAGACTCGGTTTCAAAATAAAGAATAAAAAATAGGGCTGGGGGTATAGCTCGGAGGTAGAATGCCCCTGAGTTCAATCCCCAGTACCGCAAAAAAAAAAATATTGTACACCTTCTAAGCACCTTGTCTTGAACAGATTGTGTGTCAAGTCAACATTCGTAAGTAAATGAATAAATAAGACCAAATTAAATCCATGGCCCAGACCTTTTTATTATTTGTTTTAAACAGGATCTTGCTAGGTTGCTTAGAGCCTCACTAAGTTGCTGAGGTTGGTCAGGAACCTGCAATCCTCCTGTCTCAGCCTCCCAAGTATTAGTACTACAACTCATGCCAGAATTTTTTGAAGGGCAACATGGGGTTTACACAGATGTTTTAGACCCTGTGGGAGGGAGGGAGGAGTGTAGTTCTAGAGAGATCAGTGCCAGTCCCAGCAAAGGGACCCAGGACAGTTGGAGCAATGGGGAACGGCAGCTCCCAGCATGAAGTGTGGTGCACCCAGAGAGCTACATACAGCTCCTGCAGTGGGCACTCAGGTAGGGCACGAGATCTACTTGATCTCTAGAGCAAGCAGCCTCATGGCTAAAACCAGCTCTGCCTTGAAGGACCTTCCAAATGAGTGCCTGGGGCTAGTCCCCAGGGTTCCTTCCCACCCCCCTCCCCCGACCCCCCGTCTCCTGGGTAACAGCTGGTAGTAAGCACAGGAAGAAGGAGAGTGCCCTCTCATCGTCTCTGACATCCTAAGGACCCATGGGGCTTTTAGGACATCCATACCAAAGGGAAAGGTGTAACACGGGCGCTCCGTGAGGTGCTTCAGTGACCTAGGGCGGCATTTGAACAAGGCTTGGGAAGCTGTCCTCGCTCAGAAAGGAAGGCAGGATCGTGTGTGGGATCCATGGGAACTGTAAGCCCAACTCGAACAATTAGGAGAACATCTTTTTATAGAAACAAAGTTAAATCACAAATGACAAAGCGTATCCTGTAGATTTAGATTGTGTCTGCTTTGATTGGGTCCGCTGCTGGAATTCCATGAGCACTGGCTGATTCAGTGTAGAGGGCCCCTATCAGGGCTCCTGGAGTGGAAACCATGGAGAGTCGGGGACAGGGCCAGGATGGCTTCAGCCTTCCAGCTGGGTTCTCCAAACCTTTTTGGTCCTGTACCCCACCATAAAAGATTCTTGCAGACATGTTCCCCAATTCATGTATTTTGGTTATTTGAAGTTATATACATTTATGGTTCCACTTCAATGAAATGTCCTGGACCGGTAAACCCATAGACAGAAAATAGATTAGTGGTTGCCAGAGGCTGGGGAGGCTGGGAGGGGATGACTGCTCATGGGTTTCTTCATGGGGTGAGGAACATTTTCTAAAATTAGAGAGCGATTGTTGAGTACTTTGTGAATATACTAAAAACCACAAAAGCTATACACATTAAAGGATCTTTATTTATTTATTTATTTTTTTTTTTGCGGTACTGGGGATTGAACTCAGGGGCATTCTATCTCCGAGCTATACCCCCAGCCCTATTTTTTATTCTTTATTTTGAAACCGAGTCTCACTAAGTTGCAGAGTGCCTCACTAGGTAGCTGAGGCTGGCCGCGAACCCGGATTCTCCGGTCTCAGCCTCCCGAATGCTGGGATTACAAGCATGCGCCACCACTCCCGGCTAAAGAATCTTTAAAATTTGAAATTATATATGTTTAAGCTGAATGTGGTGGTGTATGCCTGTAATCCTGGTACTTGGGAGGCTGAGACTGGAGCATCACAGATTTGATACCAGCCTTGGCAATTTAGGAAGGCCCTTAGCAACTTAATGAAGTCCTGTTTCAAAATAAAATATAAAATAGGGCTGGGAGTGTAGCTCAGGAGTAGAACACCCCTGTGTTCAATCCCCAGTAACAAAAATAAATTAAAAGCTGGACATGGTGATGCACACTTGTAATCCCAGCATTTGGGAGGCTGAGACCGAAGGATCCGGGTTCTCGGCCAGCCTCAGCTACCTAGTGCGGCACTCTGCAACTTAGTGACACCCAGTTTCAAAATAAAGAATAAGAAATAGGGCTGGGGATGTAGCTTGGAGGTAGAATGCCCCTGAGTTCAATCCCTAGTACCGGGGGAAAAAACAAAACAAAACAAAAAAACCCCAAAAACAAAAAACAACAACAAAAAAACCTTCCTTAGACTACTAAGTTGAAGGAGAAATTGAGAAATTCCTTATATATTGGAAATTTATAAAATCATTTTCTTTTAAGCCACGTGTGGTGGAGGCTGAGACAGGAGGATCACAGGTTCAAGGCCAGCCTCAGCAACTGGTGAGGCCGTCTAGAACTTAATGAGACCCTGTTTCAAAATAAAGAATAAAATAGGCTGGAGGTTTAGCTTGAGGTAGAAGGCCCCTGGGCTCAATCTCCAATACCGCAAAAATAAATAAATAAATAAATAAATAAATAAATAAATAAATAAATAAATAAGCCAGGCGTGGTGGTGCATGCTTGTAATCCCAGCATTCGGGAGACTGAGACCAGAGGATCCGGGTTCGCTGCCAGCCTCAGCTACCTAGTGAAGCACTCCACAACTTAGTGAGACCCTGTTTCAAAATAAAGAATAAAAAATAGGGCTGGGGTGTAGCTCGGAGGTAGAATGCCCCTGGGTTCAATTCCCAGTACCACTAAATAAATAAATATATAAATAAATGAATTAATTAATTAAAATGACATATATTTAGTAATAAATGAAAATAATGTGTACATTATAAAGAGTAGCCTAAAAAAGCCAGGCATACTGGCACACACCTGGAATCTCAGTACCTAGGAAGCTGAGACAGGAGGATCACAGGTTTGAGACCAGCCTCAACAATTTATCGAGACCTTGTTTCAAAATGAAAAATATTTTTAAAGGGCTGGGGTGTAGCTTATAGATAGAATTCCCCTGGGCTCAATTCCTGGTACCTAAATAAATAAATAAATAAATAAATAACCAAAAAAATAACAACAAAACCTGTGAATGAAAGTTCCAACATTGTCTTCCTAATCCTGGCTTAGGCTCTCTCTGAAGACCTTTGAATCACATCTGAATAGTGTGTGCTTGAAACAGAGGCTTTTTTTTTTTTTTTGCGGTACTGGGGATTGAACTCAGGGGCATTCTACCTCTGAGCTATACCCCAAGCCCTATTTTTTATTCTTTATTTGGAAACAGGGTCTCACTAAGTTGTGGAGTGCCTCACTAGGTAGCTGAGGCTGGCTGAGAACCCGGATCCTTCGGTCTCAGCCTCCCGAATACTGGGATTACAAGCGTGTGCCACCATGCCCAGCTCAAACAGAGGTTTTTTATGCTGTTTACTTAAACCCCTTTTGCTTTCACAACCATTCTGAATTTCAGTAAAATTGCCAGGTAATCAATAATAATAATAGTTAACTAACACATTAAGTACATACTAGGTACCAAGCATTTTATTGTAAGTGCTTTGTTTACATACAATAATCTTCCAATCCTGTGTGGCTCTGTGGGTCTATTATTTATTTATTATCCCTGTCCCCCCGCCCCCGGTACTGGGGATTGAATCCAGGGGCATTCTACCTCTAAGCTGCACCCCTAGCCCTATTTTTTATTCTTTATTTTTGAAACAGGGTCTCACTAAGTTGCGGAGGGCTTCACTAAATAGCTGAGGTTGGCCACAAACTCGGATCCTCTGGTCTCAGCCTCCCAAGTACTGGGATTACAAGCATGTGCCACCACGCCTGGCATTATCCCTGTTTTATAGTTGAGGAAAGTGAGGTTCAAATAGCTTAAGAAGCTTTCCTGAGGTCAAAGCTATTAAGTGGCTAAGTAGGGCTTCAAGTCAAGCAGCCTGGCCCCAGCACCTGAACTTTGCTTCCAGGCTGCACTCAACATCTACTGTGTGCTGAGTACTTACACTAGATCTGCAAAGTCTATGCTTCCTGGGGCTTATATTCTAATGGGGGGGGGGGGGAATGTGTCAATAAACAAGTAATATAAGGCAATTACTGATATTTGCAAGTGCTCTGGAGACTACATAAGTGCCCAGTCCTATGTCTCCTCTCTTACAGAAACCCTTGGGATGACGGGATTTGTGAATTTTATTTTATTTTTATACTTTTTAAAAATGGTATTGGGATTACAAGCATGCTGAGACTGGAGGATCCGGGTTCGCGGCCAGACTCAGCTACCTAGTGAGGCACTCCGCAACTTAGTGAGACTCGGTTTCAAAATAAAGAATAAAAAAAAAAAATAGGGCTGGGGGTGTAGCTTGGAGGTGGAATGCCCCTGAGTTCAATCCCCAGTACCGCCAAAAAAAAAAAAAAAAAAAAAATGATATTGGGAGCCGGGCGCCGGGCGTGGTGGCGCACGCTTGTAATCCCAGCATTTGGGAGGCTGAGACCGGAGGATCCAGGTTCGAGGCCAGCCTCAGCTACCTAGTGAGGCACTCCGCAACTTAGTGAGACTCGGTTTCAAAATAAAGAATAAAAAATAGGGCTAGGGGTATAGCTCGGAGGTAGAATGCCCCTGAGTTCAATCCCCGGTACCGCAAAATAAAATAAAATAAAATAAAATAAAAATAAAAATAGTATTAGAGATTGAATCCTGTGGCATTCTACCTCTGAGCTACCCTCCCAGCCTTTTTTTTTTTTTTTTTTTTTTTTTTTTTTTTTTTCTGTGTGGTACTAGGGATTGAACCCAAAGACATTCTGTCTCTGAACTATACCTCCAAC
>PVLC010046710.1:0-11371 GCA_004027655.1 Graphiurus murinus | reverse complement strand
GACCAGCCTCACAACTTAGCGAGACTCTTAGCAATGTAGCAAAAAAACTTGAGGTGAACTTCAGAGGTCCACCAGGGATGAGCTTCAACTGTCTAAGGGGCAGGGACACTCTAGTTGATATCTGGGTAAGTGTACTTATATAAACTTAAGGCCTTACAAAAGCAAAACTGGAATCATGCATACGGTACATACTCTTTTTGAAACTGCTTAAAAAAATTAATGGTAACATACCAAGAGCATTCCCCAAGACTAGTTATCATATTTACTAGCCTTATCAGATACAAAGTTGTTTCCCAGTTTTAGCTGTTCACAAATCCATGATTTTCTGCAGTTTGTCTCTGTGGAGGAGGGTTGTGGGGGTCAGCCTAGACCTGCCCTTGGTCAGATCAAGTAGAAATATATTAAAACCAGAGACCTGGCATGGTGGCGCTTGCCTGTAATTCTAGCACTCAGGAGGCCGAGACAAGAGGATCACAGGCTCATAACCAGCCTTAGTAACTTAACGAGGCCCATTACAATTTAGTGAGACCCGTGTTTCAAAAATAAAATAAAATAGGGCTAGGGGTGTAGCTCAGAAGCGAATCCTCAGTCCCATAGAAAACAAACATAGAAAGTACCACAGGAGATTGTGGGCAGGAGGTGGACTTAGGGGCAAGCTTAACTGGAAGAATCAGAAATGAACCAGCCCTGGCAGTGGGTGGAAAGCAGGCAGGGGCCTGGTGAACAGGGGTGCAGGGTTCCTGGGGAGGTGGAAAGCAGGGCGGTAGCCAAACTAGGGACAGAGGCTGGCTTGGGAGGCAGAGAGCCTTCTGGTGGCAGGACAGCTCAGCAACCTCTGCTGCCTTTAGTGGAGACCTCGACTGCTGTGTCCCAAGATGTTTGAAGCAGGATGCAAAAGCCCAGCCCCTCAGCTGGAATCTGTTTCTTTGGAGGCAGGTGCCAGGGCCCATCGGCAGTGTTGCTTGCCAAGTTGTGAACTTCTACAACCAAACCTGGGATAATCGAGGAATCTCTAGGTCTGCTTGAATACTTACAGTTGTGGGAAACTCACTACCAGCTGGGAAGGCAGGCATCCCCTCTGGAGAGGTGTTACTGGATCACTGGAAAGTTATCGCTGTTGCTCCATAATCTAGATCCCACCCACAATTCTGTGATATATTCTCCCAGGGCTTTGAATAATGACGGCACCAGTAGGCACGAGATGAGCAGTGGTCAGTGGTGAAGCCCAGAGGCCAACAGTGGACAGTCGAGTTGAGTTCATGGACCCCTAAGCCCCAGGCCCAACCTCAACTTGCGTCGTTCTGGGTCTGCCCTGAGTCAGCGTGCTCCCTCCTCTTCCCGGCTGACAGCCCACAGCCGATCACAGACACATGTGGGACCCGGAGCAGCAGCTGAGCCCAGCTCAAAGCGCTGACCCGCAGAATCAAAGCTAAATAGACAGTTGGTTCTACTTCTAAACCACCGAGCGTGGGGGCAGTTTGTTACGTGGCCAAAGCTGACTGATCAGCTCTCCCCAGAGGGCCCGCTTAACTTTCTTTCAACCCAACCCTGGCTCCTGGGCAGATCCATGCCCTGGAGCACTAGGGATGCCAAGTAAGGGAGGACTGGGGAACCTGACACTGTCCAAAGGGCAATTGCCAAGCATGGCCCCTGACGTGGCCATGAGGGTCATAGAGGTCCATGACAGACTGAGGCCTCTGAGGATGAGGCTGGAACAGCAAAACATGTTGGGAGCCATTCGGAGCAGACCCCTTAGACTGAAACAAGAAACCGCTTCTTGATTTGCAATACGGGGCCTCCTTCATTTCTTTCCTGCCCAAACGGATACTTGATACATTCAAATATATGGCTCTCCTTACTCACGATTTCCATATGGTCCTTCTCTGCAGATGAGATTAGCAGGAACCGAATTTCTTATGAAAACAAGCTGTTGCAGCCCTCAAAAATCCAGACGCTGATTTGAATGCCAGAGCTGAATCGTGCTGTCATTCTTGGAAATCAGATATGGTATCGACGTAATTGGGACCCGTGGGTGAAGGGGAGGGTAGCAGTAGGTTGGAAAGGGGTGTGGGGGGGATGTTTCAATGCACACCCCTCGACAGGCAGCTTGAGTGTGGAAGGGATGGCATCAGAGCCAATTACATCCGAGCCAATGATATCACTTCTGATAAGATGTATGTTCAAGCCAAGAAAAGACCCCAGAGACCTTTGCCTTCTGTATGACATCACTGCAGTGCAGTTATGAGACCTTAGGGAGCACTTTTGCTAACAATGGGCAATTTTATTATTTAAGGAGAAGGAGACTTTTAAAACCTTTATTCCTCGGATAAATTTACTGTAAATTTATCCTTGAAAAGTTAAGGATAAAAATAATTATGATAAGCCCAGCATGGTGTGTGTACCTCTAATTCCAGTACTTGGGAGGCTAAGACAGGAGGATTGCAGGTTCAAGACCAACCTCAGCAATGTAGTGAGACTCTCAACAACCTAGTGAGACCTGTTTCAGAACAAAAAATATAAAATGGGTTGGGAGTGTAGCTCAGAGGTAAAATGCCTCTGGGTTCAATCCCAGTACCACACACGCACACATACACCCACACCCACACTGACACACACACACACACACACACACACACACATACTTACGCACGCACATACATTATATTTATACATATAATGCATAATATATATATATACATACACACACACACATATATATATATATATATATATATATATATATATATATTTTTTTTTTTTAAGTCCCAAACGGGACTTTCTTTAAGTACCATTGGCTCAGCTATGCTTCAGAAAGAACAAGAACATAACCGTATTTTCCTGTTTTTGAGTTAGCTTTGGGGTAGCTGAATAACTAAACTACCTAGGCATCCTAGTTACCTGTCTCTCAGCACTCCCTCCCACCAGGATGGAAAACAATGAAGAAAGTAAACAGATGCAGAGAAGTTTCCGCACTCTTCAAAACAATAACTGTGAATAAAAAGAGCAAAGTCAGAAAGTCTCCAGCGCAATTTCTCAGACTCCACCCCAGCGCCACTACAAATGTGCGTAGGGAACAAAGGCTGATCCAGCTCCCCAGAAAACCTGCGGAGAAGGCAGAAGAAGCCCTGCCGGAGTGGAGCCTGGGTTGAACTCGAGTCGGTGTCAGAACAAGTCCACGCTAAGTCAGAAAATCCTTAAAAAGGTGCCGGAGCAGGGCAGAGCAGGGACTAGGAAGAAAGGATTGTGAAGCACAAGGAATTTAAAGGACAAGCACCAGGTGTGGAGGCACCCACCTGTAATCCCAGTATTTGGGAGGCTGAGACAGGAGGATTGCAGGTTCCAAGATGGCCTCAGCAAGTAATGAGACTCTCAGCAACCTATCGAGACACTGTTTCAAAATAAAAATAAAAGGGGCTGGGGATGTAGGTATAGCTTGGAGGTAGAATGTCCCTGAGTTTAATTCCCAATGCCACACACGCACGCACGCACGCACGCACGCACGCACGCACGCATGCACACATGTTTGCATGCATGCACACATGCCCAAAGGAACAGGCACAATCTAGAGGGCCGGTCTCCAAAATGCATGGACTCTAAAGGACAAAACAGGCCAAAATGACAGGAGAAGCATCTGACGGCAGCAGGGTGGGAAAGGAAAGAAAAGGAGAAAAATTTAGAGTCCAACAAAAAGAAAAGAAAACCAGAAGTCAGAGGACTTAGAAACACTCCCGACACTGGGTCACAGCAGACATGGCCTCTGCTGCAGAGACAAAACAGAGCACTGCTGACCTAGCGATCCTGTGAAACATCCTAGCACAATCCAAGTGGACGAGAAGAAAGCCAGCAAATCCATACTGAGCTGTTGAAAAGAAAATCGGGAGATGCTTTACACATGCCGCCTGAGGAAAACCTTCCTCACACCCTAAAACCAGTTGTAAAGCAGAAGGACAATGTGAGCAACCTCCAAGCAGAAGTAAATATTCTCAAATACACATCTGAGCATATGTAAGGTACCTTGAATTGGGAACTCAAAAATGCAAATAGAAATTAACCCAAACTAGGAAGGGATGAAAAGATTGTTGATTGAACCCAGAAAAGAAGTAGAAGAAAAAGGTAAACATCTCAGAAGTCCATCAACAGATGAATGGATTACAAAACTATGGGATATGTACACAATGGAATTTTACTCAGCCATAAAGAAGAACAAAATCATGTCATTTGCAGGGAAATGGAGGGAACTGGAAAACATTATGTTAAGTGAGATTAGTCAGTCACAAAAAGTAAAAAATCGGATGCTCTCCCTAATATGTGGAAGCTAGGGGAGAGGGGGACTCCAGATGAAGAAGGAGAAACCTTAGATGAGCAAAGAAGGTGACTTAACTGAAGGTGATGGGGACTGGGGGACACCCTAATGCACATGATGTACTTTCACAATCATATCAAAGTCAATCACTAAACTGAACCTGAGAAGGAGGGAGGGTGAGGGAGTGGGGCGGGAATTGGGGAAGGGGTTAAATGAGAGATGTGTGCATGGATGCCCTGCCAGCTTGTACCTAACAAAGATGTATGATTACAATGCACCAATAAAATAAAATACTCATTAAAAAAATCTCAGAAGTAAATAAATCACAAGGCAACCAAGGGGAAACTGATCCAAGTAAAAGTGTAATAAAAGGCTTTAAAGAAAACAATGAAGAGAATGAGAAATAACATAAGGAGGTTTAAAAAAAAAAAAAAAGGATCAAAGAGAAAGTAAGAAAATGGGAGGCAGGCAAAGAAGAAAGTATTTCTATTATCAGAGATCCAGAAATAAAAAACAGAAAAATAGAACAGAGCTAATATGTAGAACTTTGATCAAAGAAAACTTTCCAAAAATAGACAAACACAATACCTGAATCTACCTCACTGGATACCGGAGAAAACCCAGGAGAATCGATTCTATGACATATCTTAGTAAAACTATTAGATTTCAAAGATGAAAGGTAAAATACCTTCAGATGAATAAGTCAAATAATGTAAAAAGCCAAAAGAATTAGGCCGGCATCATATTTTACATATGATGCAAGACAACAGTGGATATAAGCCCAGTACCTGTAGGTAGAATCCAGTGGTAGAGCATGTGCCTAACATGTGAGAGGTCCAGTTTGATCCCCAGCACCACAAAAACAAACAAAACACCTCTTTAGGTGAGTGTAATTGCGTACACCTGTGATCCCAGCTACTTGGGAGGCTAAGGCAGAGGAATGGCAAGTTGGAGTTCAGACTGGGCCACATAGCCTCACCTTGGCTCAAAAAAAAAACCCAAACCAAACCAAACCAAAACAAAATCTCAGTGAACTCAAGTGTGAACCAAGGATTTTATATCAGTCAAGCTGTTCTTCTTATAACTAAAGATAGAGAAAAGCCATTTCCAACATGCAATAACTCACTGAATTCTGTACCAACCTGGAGTAATCTACTAGATGATGTATTTCATCCAATCAAGTGATGACTGAGGAAATTAGCAAAAGGACTGAGGAGGAGGATTTAAAAATATGTAAATGTATATCTAAGATTAGAACAAGGGGAAGGCAAGGATGCAAGGCCAATGTCCAAACATTAATTGGTTTAACAAAGTTGAAACAATAGTCTAAAAACTAAAGGAGAAGAGACAAGAAAAGAAGAAACTAGAACAAGCTCATTGTAGCATAAACAATGGGTAGATGTTCAAGGATATGGGGGTGCTGGGGTGTAGCTCAGTGGAAGAGCTTTTGCTCAGCATGCACGAGGCCTTGTGTTTGATCCCCAGCACTGAGAACTAACTAACTAACTAACTAACTAACTAACTAACTAACTAACTAAGATATCCGTTTTTGTTTTCGAGAGGGGAAAACTCTAATAAAGCAGGCAGTAAAACATTAAGTCATAAAATGGGGGGATACTAAGCACATTAAAAGAGATTTAAGGCCAGACATGGTGGCACATGCCTGTAATCCCAGTACTTGGGAAGCCCAGTAGGAGGATCACAGGTTCAAGACCAGTCTCAGCAACTTAGCAAAGCCTTATCAACCTAGTAAGACGGGTTTCAAAACAAAAATTAGAAAGGCCTGGGGGTGTAGTTCAGAGATAGAATGCCTCTGGGTTCAGCTCCCACAGAAAAATAAAGAGAAAAAGAGAGAGACATTTAAGAACAAAACCCCTGCACAAAAGTACAAACCTTATTAAAAGAGGAAGAGACGTAGCAAATACAACAAAACACACATAATTATAAAGGCCATGGCAGAGACTGACCAGGATTGTCATTCAGTCGATGTCAATGGGTGTAAGTCTCCTACTAAAAGGGAAATG
Organism: Graphiurus murinus; assembly: GCA_004027655.1. Taxonomy (NCBI): domain Eukaryota; kingdom Metazoa; phylum Chordata; class Mammalia; order Rodentia; family Gliridae; genus Graphiurus; species Graphiurus murinus. Next base: position 5,044 of record PVLC010046710.1, on the reverse strand, counting down.
TTCAGTGTGACTCCCAAAACAAAACCTAATCATGTGCTGTGTCAAAAGGCACATCTGAAACTAACGGGCTCAGAGACCAAAAGTAAAGAGATGGATACAGACATACCAGGGAAATGAAAGTTCAAAAAGGGTGAGGGTCACAGGCTTAAAATCAAAGTAGAATTCAAGTCCAAAAACATTACCCATGACAAAAAAGGAAATGTCTTATGGGAAAAAGCCTAAATTTACAATGAAGATACAGCACTTAGGTTAGCAACCATCTTTATGTAGCAAAATCTAAGAAATGCAAGGAGAAATGGAAACACTCTAGTGATAAGAAACTTTACTAGCACAAGACATATTAAGTGAACAAAAACAAAGAAAGCAGATAGATCTAAACAGAACCAATCTTATGAATATCTGTTAAACTCTATGTCCTGATAATAAAGACTACATCCTCCCAACATTTATATGACAATCACAAAAATTATCATATATATCAGGTCACAGAGAAAACACTAGTGATTTCCATAAAGTAAAAATATTATAAATAACATTCTTGGATCACACTTCAATAAACTAGACATTATAACAGAACCCCAAAAATGGAATAGCTCTTCCACCTAGAAATTTAAAAACCTTCTACAAACAACTCTTTGCCCAAATAGAAAATAAAAATTGAAATTACAGAATTAAGACTTTTACTTATTTATTTATTGTACTCGGGATTGAATCCAGTCTACTTCTGACACACTCCCAGCTCTTTTTATTTTTTATTTTGTTTTTTTGGTAATGGGATCTAACCCAGGAATGTTCTACCTCCAAGCTATACCTCCAATCCTATTTTATTCTTTATTTTGAAACAGGGTCCCACTAAGTTGCAGAGGGCCTCACAAATTGCTGAGGCTGGCTGTGAACCTATGATCCTCCTGTCTCAGCCTCCCAAGTACTGGGATCGCAAGTGTGTGCCACCATGCCTGGATTATTTTTTATTTTTAAATAGGGTCTTGCTAAGTTGCAGAGGTTGGCCTCCAACCTGGGATCCTCCTGTCTCAAGCTCCCAAGTGCTGGGATTATAGGCATGCATCACCACACCCAGCTTAGAATTAAAAAATTTATAATACCAATGACAGCACCATGTATCAAAGTCAATGGGATGTATCTAAAGCAGTGATCAGAGGAAAATTCATTGCAACAAACATATTCATCAGTGAGAATGAAAGAAGTAAAAGAATGAATTCTCAATACAAAAACAAAAAAATGGAAAGAAAAATGAAATAAAAACCAAGAAAAATACAAAGAAGAAAATGATGAATGTAATAGTATAAAATTAATAAAATAGAGCGTAGAAAAGTGAATGATCTAGTGAACAAGTCAAAATCCTAATTCTTAAAAACTTAAGCTAGAAAAATAACTCACTAACTTCATTATGAATAAAAAGACAAAGCATGAATATATAAAACGGCAAGGAAATAATCATGTATCAAAAAATTTTTTTAAAATTATAAGAGACTACTTTGTAGACCTTTACGCAAATAGAAAATACATGAAATGGATAATATCCTGGGAAAATTAAGATTATCAAAACTGGTCTCATTAAAGTTATAAAGCCTAAGTCATACCTATTTCTATAGGAAAACAATAGAGAAATTTATTAAGAAACTATGCCACAAAAAAAGCACCAGGTTGATTTCATGGTGGAATTTTATTAAACCCTCAAAGGTCACACAGTCTTGATACTCTACAAATGATCCCAGAACATGTGAAGGCAGGAAAACTTTTTAAGTCCTTTTCTGAAGAATAATGCTGATTCCTAAACCTGTAAGCCTGGTAAAGATTCATATTCATTCTCATTCTCTCTCTCTCTCTCTCTCTCTCTCTCTCTCTCTCTCTCTCTCTCTCACACACACACACACACACACACACACACACACACACACACACACACACTACAGAACAACATCAATATGACTCATGCATATAAATGCAAAAACACTGAAAAAAATAGTAGCGTGCCAGTATTGAAAAATTGTTCCAATACTGACTTCCAATAAAAATGTAAAAAGCAGTCAGAGTCTGGGCACCACACAGGCACCCAGGCAGGGAGAAGCACAGCTTGGCTTGTTACACTCCAGAACTCCCCTCTGCCCTTTGTCCTAATGTTAACCCACAGTAAGAATGTAGAGGCCATTAAAGCCTTTAGCCTTAAGAATCCATAAAGGCAATCAGTGCCTCTGTTTCCCTCCTATTCTTTGTGATCTGGTCTTGGTATGGGAAATGTAAACTCCATGCCGTTACTCCAAAGCACTTGTGATTGATAGGCAACCAATACAGCCCACAGAGGTAGAAAAAGAGATCATTAGCCCCTGCACTTAGTAAGTGCACTGCCCCGAGCAAGGAGGCAGCACCCGCCCAAGAGATAAGTTACTAGCCTGTTGTTCTGGTAACATTGATAAGAACATACCAGTGAGAAACCTATATTTGAGGTCTGGGGTCGGAGAAGGGGGCAGAGTTCCATTTTCTGGCTCTCCAGTGTGTCTCACAGGCACACTGCTTTTCTTCTCTTCCCTTTCTATTTCTTACTGACTTTGTAATAAAGATTTGTTAACTGAGCTATTAGTTTTAATTTCCCTATTCAATTTATCTATTTGAATGGAGGAAAAGAGCCCACTGCACCGTTACAGCCAGCACATTCAGAAATTACTACACACAGTGTGTAGACTGAGTGTTTGTGGTCTCCCTCCCTCCCTCCCTCAAATACGTAGGTTGAAACCTAATCCACAATTTAAGGGCTCCCTCCTGATTAATGGGATTAGTGTCCTTATACAAAAGTATCAAGAGAGACCGTCTCTTTCTCTGTCATTGAGAACCTAGCAGGAAGGCATCGTCTGCAATCGGAAGAGGGCCCTCTCCAGGTCCTCAGCCAGCCCCTTTTTCATAGTCTTCCCAGCCTTCAGAAGTGTAAGAAATAAAATATGTGTAATAAGCTTTGGAATACCAACCTGTAGTATTCTGACTGCAGCCCAAGTTGACCAAAACAATGACTAGCAATCCAGAGGAAAAGTAATCAACAGAAGATGTATACATCACCCAGAGGTTAGAATTCATAGGCAAAGATTCTAAAATAACTATTTTAACCATGACAAAAAGAATTTAAGGAAAAGAGAAATAATAGTGCGAGATATAGGAAAATTTTGGAAGACATATATGGTAGAGGATGTAGAAAAGCATGCAAACTCTAGGGGAACAAATGGAAAAGTGCCTTCAGGAACATAGCAACCAAAACCGACTTGTAGATCTTGATTTAAAGAAGACAACTATTTTTTTTTTTTTTAAATCAAGACAATCAGGGATGTTTGAACACAAGCAGAATTTCAAATATTAAAGAGTTGTGTATGATAAGAATATTATGAGCCAAGCCTGGTGGCGCATGCTTGTAATCCCAGCATTTGGGAGGCTGAGCCTGGAGGATCCGGGTTCCAGGCTAGCCTCAGCTACCTAGTGAGGCACTCCGCAACTTAGTGAGGCCCTGTTTCAAAATAAAGAATAAAAAATAGGACTGGGGGTATAGCTCGGAGATAGAATGCCTCTGAGTTCAACTCCCAGTACCGAAAAAAAAAGGATATTATGGCTCTACACACAAAAAAAGAGATCCTCATCTTTTAGACTTGTACTTAAACATTATTTATTGAATGATGAAGTTATTTTCTTTAAAATAACCTGGTAGTCAGGGGAGGGATGCAGATGTTAGTTAAAAGCGGGGGAACAAAAGAAAGAGATGGCTCAGATGTAAGTCATTGCCGAAACCAGTGATGGGCACATGAGGATATTTATAACATTCTTTCTACCTTTGTGTATGCTTGAGAAATCCACAATAAAATATTTAGGAAGGGCGTGGTGCTACACACCTGGCACCTCAGTACTTGGGAGGCTGAGCCAGGAGGACCACAGGTTTGAGGCCAGCATCAGCAAATTATGAGATCCTGTTTAAAAATAAAAAGGGCTAGCCGGGTGTGGTGGTACATGCTTGTAATCCCAGTACTTGGGAGGCTGAGACCGGAGGATCCAGGTTCGAGGCCAGCCTTAGCTACTTAGTGAGGGCCCTCTGCAACTTAGTGAGACCTTGTTTCAAAATAAAGAATAAAAAAGGGCTGGGGGGTGTAACTCAGAGGTAGAATGCCTCTGAGTTCAATCCCCAGTACTGCAAAAGTAAATAAACAGATAAATAAATAAATAAATAAATACACAAATAAATAAAATAAAATAAAAAGGACTAGGGGTGTAGGTTGCAGGTAGAATGCCCCTGGGTTCCATCCCCACCAAAAACAAAACAAAACCCTAAATCTCTTTGTGTATGCTAAATAAGGAGAAAGCATTTGCAAAACTGTGGACAACCCTGGGGCAGTACACCAAGCTGGCACTGAGAAGAAGGAGGCACTCCTGGATCTCCAAATGCCTGACAGTGAGCCCTCTCCCCAGAGGAGGCAAACAATGTCACCAAATGCTCTTCAAAGAACTGGAACACAAGCTGCCACATCTTGTGACAGAATCCGCATATCTCATCTGTTTGCTATGAAATAGGAGACACGAAATCACTGCGTCCCGTCCCACCTCCAATCTCGTTCCCAGTTTCTGCAGAAGTACAGGCCCAGGAATGGTTTTCTGAATGACCCAAAAGTGAATGGAGAGTCACGTTTTTAAGCTCACAGAGTCACCTGCAAAATCCTGTCCCCCGAAAATGAAAACCTCGTTCCCACTTAGAAGTGACCGCTCCAGCTTCACAGACATCCATTCTTTTCAAAGTTCCTTCCCACACTCAGCGAGGAGTACACCTTTCACAGCTTAAATCTTGCATCGCAAGGCTTGGTAAGTAGCAAAGATGGCCACCCTGCCAAGGGCCAGTCTTCCGTAGAGCCTGGATATTTCCTTGGAGTCCCTGAATACTGAGACACGGCGATATCATTCACGCCTGAACTTTGCTCAGATGTCGGCAGCTTAACTACAGAAAGCGAGCTCTCTTTGCTTGGACAACACCAGCCCCTGTTGCTGGGTTTAAGCCCTTGAC
>PVLC010046709.1:0-11218 GCA_004027655.1 Graphiurus murinus | reverse complement strand
TTTTTTTTTTTTTTTTTTTTTTGCAGTATTGGGGATGGAACCTAGGGGCATTTTACCTCTGAGCTATACCTCCAGCCCTATTTTTTATTCTTTATTTTGAAACAGGGTCTCACTAAGTTGTGGAGGACCTCACTAAGTAGCTGAGGCTGGCCACAAACCCAGATCCTCCTGTCTCAGCTTCCCAAGTCCTGGGATTACAAGTGTGCGCCACCACGCCTAGCTATACTTTTTATATTTAAAACAATGAGGTTTTCTGCTCTTAGTGAGATTTATGAAGAACTTGTTTAAGAGGAAAGGTTTTATGTTTTATCAAGATAATCTCTTGTGTTTATCAGGCTTTTGGGATACTTAGTAAATTGCATTTTAGCAAAGTCAGGGCTAAGGTTTAAATGTCTGTGTTTTACAGTCTGTCAAATGATCACTGTGTAACTCAAGACTACAGAGTGGGAGATCTTGTTATAGGGTGGGAGATCCTAAAGTTATTTTGCACCACTTGAGCCCTTATCTTCTTGATAAATATTCAAGCATAAATGGTAAATAAAGAAATTTTATCTACATGTTTAATAAAAGCTTATAAAGTTAGATATATGAGTTTTATATAGGTGCAGGGAAACCAATAATTGATCTCTTTATGCAGTATGCATTGTATCTAAACTTTAATCATATAAAATGGCTAATGAAGTTATCAAACGTATACCAACTATATGTTTAGTACCACTTAAGACCTGGTTTATATCTGTTTGCTTTGATTGAATAAATGTTTTATTATATTATTGTGTAGAAAAAATAAAATTGCTCATCAGATAACAAGCCTATTGGTGATTATTAATATTGTTCCCTAAACTTATAAAAGATCTAGAGCTATTCTTTGGTTTTTGTCAATGCTGTGAACCAATATAGACTTGTAATTATAGTTACCTTACTGAGTCATGGATTCTAAATTTCACTCCAAAAGTAAATTTTAAGTAATGTAGTTTAACTTTTGTGTAACTGTGACATTAATTATTACCGGCTTCTTTGTAAGTTAACTATACTTATGTTTTCCAAGTATTCTCTGAAATGCAAAGCTTAAGAGAACACTTTACGAAGCTGGTGACCTCTAAACAAAAAATTGTTAATAGTATTAGCCTTTTTCAGGTTTATATTTATATTTTCCTAAATTGTAGTATGAACATCTTTAAGCAAAGATAATAAGAGGTGCTTAAACATTTGGCATTAAAAACCATGCCACTTTATTGATTTAAAAAAGTCAAATTTAAAGGGAGATTCATTTATATCATCAAATATTGTCAGGGATATTATGCAAATTGGATTTGTTTTGTCCCTAATAATTTCATTTTGTATTTTCCTTGTATATCTTTGTCATTGTCTGTTAACATTACAAATGCACAACTTCTAACAGAACAATCTAAATCATATTTTAATAGCCATTACCTGGAAAATAGGCTATAAGATTGACCCTTATTTGTTACAAGGACTGGTGAGACTGACCTCCTGTATGTTCAACAACGAGGACTTGGAGAACAATCAGGAAATAAAAGGGCTAAGAAGAGAATTAGCCAATATTTTGGCCCTTGTCCTCCAAGGTCAAATAGAACCCAGGCAATTGATGGAACTCCTAAGGGCTCTGAAATTCTAGTAAGTCACCTTACCCCCCAATTAGGGGGATGTGAAGATCCCAGAGACTAAGAGCCACCAGTGTGTATTCTATCAAAAGGAGGATCATTAAAGACGGAAACAACACCAATGCTTGAGAAGTCATCTGGTCAAACAAGACCGTGACTCATCCTGGCAGATGGAACAACTGGTGAGGAAAAGCCTCACGAAGACCCTAAGAATAACCCTGAAGAGCCTTAAGAACAAAATACATAAAAATTTATGTTTTTCCAACATAGGGCTATGTACTTGGTCTTTAATACCCAGCAGGAAATTATAACCAAAATAAGTGTGCTATTCTGGGGTATAAGGAGAGAGCCATACTCATGGAGTCCTTATAAGATGCTATGAAACTAAACCTATCTCTCTTGAGGTTTTGCAGGTCTAGGACCACTGGACACCTAAAGGAAAAAACAAGATGCTTGATTTACAGATAGTTCTGCCACATATGTAAAATGAGAGACAGTTGTAGCTAATCCTAATCAGCAGAGATTTATCAACTATACCCGAGATGTCACCAAGGGAATAGCTAAACAACTACATGCCACTGGTAGGATGATCGGGAAAATCATTTAGCTCTAGATATGAATTAGTTAAGGATGCTGGAGTTGATTACACCCTTGAGAGTAAAAGTTATTACTTGCTAACAAAATTTGAAGAAAAAAAGTAGTAGTCTATAAAAAAGGGGGAAATTGTGTGAATATAATTAGATCTTTTCTATCAAAAGAATAGTTTAACTTATGCTCCATTTTGTAGAACTGACATTGTGTAACCTTGTGTGCACTTGTACTTTTGTGAAGATAGCATTTCCTGGAAATTGTGAGTGCCAACCCCTCCATAGACATCCCCTTCAGCCAATGGTATAAAAATTGTGAGGCTATGTTCCCTCTAATAGGAGCACATCACAGAATTCCCATGCTAAAAATAAAGTGCCCAGCAGTTTTCTGCCACCTTGTTCCTGTATGCTTGACTTTGCTTGTGGCAGGATCCTTTCTTGGAAAAAATTAAAATTTGTCATGACAACCTGCTTTTGAATATGTGCCTTTTCTAATGAACCGTGGAAATTTATTTCTAACACTTGCTAAGACGTGCTAAGACGCACGATTTTCACTGGGCTGTCCACCATCTCTACAACTTGCTGTGACCAAATGGTGTGAGTGGGGTGGGCATCTGATGTATGACTGGGACTCAAGTTGGAGGGAATCTAGTTCTTATGGGACAAGAGCTAGCCACCTTGAACTTGCTAGCATGTTAGTTTCATTTTGTCTCTTGCCTTGCACAGGAGGATGCTTAGAATCAGTTTAAATTTTTGCTTGTTTAATTTCTTACAGTGGTAAAATATATCTGTGTATAACATAAAATTTGTTATTTGAACATTTTAAGTGAAAAATTTAAGTGACACTAATTATATTTACAATGCACACAATTGTTCCAAAGTTTTTCATCACTCCAAACAGAAACTGTAAGCCATTAAACAATAGCTTCCCATTTCTTCCTCCCTCAGCCAATCTCTAATTCGTCTTTCTTTCTCTATGAGTTTTGTCTATGCTAGATATTTTGTAGAAGTGGAACTGTATAGTATTTACCTTTTTGTGTCTGACTATTTTAACTTAATGTTTTCAAGGTTCTCCATATCATAGCATGTATCATAATTTTATTCCTTTTAATGAATAATTTTAAAATCTATAAACCACATTTTGTTTATCCATTCTTCTATGGATGGGCATTTGGGTTATTTTAAACTTCTAGTTATTGTGAATAATGCTGCAATAAACATATGAGCATATATAAGCAGTTGAGTCTATTTGAGCCCTTGTTTTCATTCCCTTTGGGGCAGAATTGCTGGGTCACATGGTAGTTCTGTGTTTAACTTACTGAGGAACTGCCAAATTGCTTTCCACAATGGCTGCACTATTTCACATTCTACCAGCAGTATATGAAGATTACAATTTCTTCACATCACTAATTTTCTGCTCTTTAAAAGATGTGGCCAGCCTACTAGGTGTGAAGTGGCATCTCACTGTGTCTCATATTTAATTCATAATTGCAGAAATTAGTTTTGCATATATCTTTTCCCCTCCTTTGTTATGATTTTATAAACTATCTATATTTCTATTGTTTATTGTCTCTTTTTCTTTTTCTCCTTGTAAATATTTTTGAAGGGGCAAGAAAAAAAAATCACCAGAAGTTTTAACTAGGTTTAAGCTGCTCATTTTTGGTGTTTTGAAGTTTTATATCCAAATTACTTTTCACCTCCCAGATAATCTTGTCAAGGAGAATTTTCTGGCTTTCTCTGTATTTCTTTTTTGAGTTGTATTATTTTTGTATGGTCCAGTGGAGATTTCTATTTCCTGAGCCTCTTGACAGTTAAACTCAACTAGTCAAAAGAGATGTAGTCGCTATTGTCTTTTTGAGTAACATTTATATTCTGTTGGCAAGATATGAAATTTCCAGTATCCTGGTGGTAGTGGTGGTGGCAGAGTGTGTGTGTGTGTGGCGGGGGGAGGTATGGGCCCCAGCCTTATTTTATTATTTTATTTTGAAACAGGGTCTCATTAAGTTGTAGAGGGCCTCATTAAGTGGCTGAGGCAGGCCATGAACCTACTATCTTCCTGTCTCAATCTCCCAAGTACTAGGATTATAGGTGTGTGCCACCATGCCTGATTCCAGTGTTCTTTATTGAGTGTGAAATGGTACAGATGACAACTGTCCATGGTTAGCCTCACCTGTCATCCTGCCATGCCCAATTCCATGACAAAGTCTAGAAATTCTCTCTTTAAAAATTTGCTCAGCCAAACAACAGTCATTATTTCCATAAGGACTTCAGGATGTGCTAATGAAACTCAATCACGTAGAAAAGTATAAGTTGTTTTTCTTTCCTGTGTTATTTGAATATGAAGTAGAGGAAGGTACAAGGTGACCTCTAGGTGTTGTTTCTGTAGCTTTAAAAGTTATGCTTGCGAGCCGGGCGTGGTGGCGCACGCTTGTAATCCCAGCATTCGGGAGGCTGAGACCGGAGGATCCGGGTTCATGGCCAGCCTCAGCTACCTAGTGAGGCACTCCACAACTTAGTGAGACCCTGTTTCAAAATAAAGAATAAAAAAATAGGGCTGGGGGTATAGCTCAGAGGTAGAATGCCCCTGAGTTCAATCCCCAGTACCGCAAAAAAAAAAAAAAAAAAAAAAAAAAAAGTTATGCTTGCAAGTAGAGTAAGCATTTGACAACTTCAACACACTTTTATGATAAAACACTCTTTCCCAGTATTTGGGAGGATGAGACAGCAGGAGCGCTGGTTCAAGGTCAGCTTAAGAAACAGCAAGATCCTCAGCAACTAGAGAGACTCTGTTTCAAAATAAAAAATATATAAATATTGGGGGTTGTAACTTGGAGGTAGAATACCCTTAGGTTCAATCTCCATACAATAACACAACAACCTCACAAAATAACCTCAACAACAATAAAATACTTAGGAGTAACCCTAACCAAGGAGGTAAAAGTTCTCTACAATGAGAATTATAAAACAGTAGACAAAGAAGTTGAAGAAAATCTTAGAAAGTGGCAGGATCTCCCATGCTCTTGGATTGGTAGAACAAATATCATCAAAATGGCTGTCCTTCCAAAACTGATTTAGATTCAATGCAATCCCCATTAAAATACCAAGATCATTCTTCATAGATCTAGAAAAATCAGTCCTTAAATTCATATGGAACAACAAAAAAATCAAGAATAGCCAAAATAGATCTCAGCAAAAGAATTATGCAGGTGGCATCACAATACCTGACTTCAAACTATACTACATTGCCATACTGATAAAAACAGCATGGTACTGGCAGAAAAGCAGACACATAGAACAATGGAGTAGAATAATAGATTCAGAAACAAATCTGCACACTTACAGTCAATTGATTTTTGACAAAGGGGCCAAACACATCACTGGAAAAAAGATAGCCTCTTCAATGAATGGTGCTGGCAAAACTGGTTATTTATATGCAGAAAAATGGAAATAAACCCCACTTTCTCACCCTGCACAAGAGTCAATTCAAGAACTTAGATCAGAGACTTTGCAGTTACTTGAAGAGAGCATAGGATTGACATTTCAACATATAAGCATGGGCAAAAACTTCCTCAAAAAGACCCCAAAGGCACAATAAATTAAAACAAAGATTAATATATGGTATTGCATTAAACCAAAAGCTTCTGTGCAGCAAAGGAAAGTTTCAAGAATCTCAAGAGAGATCTGACAGAATGGGAGATCTTTGCTAGCTATTTCTCTGATAAAAGATTAATATCTAGAATATAGAAATAACTCAAGAAATTTCCCACCAAAAAAACAAATAACCCAATAAAAAATGGGCAAGTGAACTAAATAGACACTTCACAGAAGAAGAAATATAATGGCCAATAGATATATGAAAAAATGTTCAACATCATTAGCAACCAGAGAGCTGCAAATCAAAGCTACCCTGAAATTTCGCCTAACTCCAATGAGAATGGCAATCATTAAAAACACAAACAATGATAAATACTGGTGAGGATGTGGAGAAATAGGAATTCTGATAATTTGGTGAGATTGCAAACTAGTGCAACCACTTTGGAAAACAGTGTGGAGGATTCTCAGAAGAATGGGAATGAATACCATATCACCTACTATATGACCCAGCTATACCACTCCTGGGTAACTACCCGAAAGAATTGAAACCAGACTACCAAAGTAATGCATGAATATCTGTGTTTATAGCTGCGCAATTCATAATTGCCAAATCATGGAACCAGCAGAGATGTCCATCAACAGATGAATGGATTACAAATGGGATATATACACAATGGAATTCTACTCAACCATAAAGAAAAACAAAATTACGTCAATTACAGGAAAAAGGATAGAACTGGAGAATAGTATGCTAAGTGAGATTAGTCAGTCACAGAAAGTGAAAAGTTGGATGTTCTCCTTCCTATGCAGAAGTTAGGGAGAAATTGGGACACAGGAGAAACTCCAGACAAAAGAGAAAACTTAGTGGAATGAAAGAGGGGACCTAACTGAGGGACATGGAAGGGGGAGGAAAAATTGAAGAGGGAAACACCTCAATGGTAATGATGTACATACACAAGCACATCAAAGACAATCACTGTGCTGAGCGTGGGAAGGTGGGGAGAGAGAGAGAGTATGGTGGTAACTGGGGGAGGGTTTAACAGGTGCTGTGTGTAGGTATGCCTCTATCACCCTGAACTGCATCAAGATGTATGATTACAATGCACCAATAAAGAAAAAAAGATAAAGCACCTTTTAGAAGTGAAATTTCTCCATATAAATGAAGGTATATCTGAAAAACTCACAACTAACATCATATTCAGTGGCCAAGGACTGAAAGATTTCCACCAAAGATTAGGAACAAGGGAAGGAAGCCCATTTTAGCCACCTCTGTCCAATAAAGTGCTAGATAGACCAATACGGCAAGAAAAAAGAAATAAAAGGCATCTAATTTGGAAAGGAAGATGTAAAACTATCTATTTTCAGGTAGCATAATATTATATATAGAAAACTCTAAAGAATACAAATAGTTGTTATATCTAATTTGTGAATTCAGTAAAGTTTCAGGAGGCTTAATCAGCATGCAAAAGTGAGTCACATGTATAGACAAAAGCAATGAGCAATCTGAAGAGGAAATGAGGAAACAATTCCATTTATAATAGCATCAAAAGAAAGGAAATATGTAGGCATAAGTTGAACTAGAGAAATGCAAGACTTATAAGTGAAAACTGAAAAAATATTGTTGGAAAAAACTTAGGCTTCTATAAATGGAATGAAATCTCATATTCAAACACTGGAAGATGATATTGGTAAGATAGTAATATGCCTTGAAATAATGTACATATTTACATATTCAATGCAATTCTTATTAAAACCCTTTTTCTTTTTGCAGAAGTGGAAAACAAAATCCTAAAATGCAAATATAATCTTAAGGGACCTGGAATAGCTAAAACAATTTTGAAAACAAAGAAAAAAGTTGAAAATGTAAAAGTTATATAATCCAGGCATGATGGTACATGACTGTAATCTCAGTACTTGGGAGATTGAGATAGGAGTATTGCAGGCTCAAGGCCAGTTTCAGCAATGTAGCAAGACTTTTATCGACCTAGTGAGACCCTGTTTTAAACTAAAAAATAAAATAGGTCTGTGGGTGTTTTGGAGGTAGAATGCTTCTGGGTTTAATACCCAGTACAAATAAGTAAATAAATAAAAATGGGCTGGGAGTATAGCTTGGAGGTAGAATGCCCCTGGGTTCAATCTCTAGTAACAATAAAAGTTATATAAGGCTACAATAATCAAGAGTGTGGTACTGGCATCAGGATAGACATAGTCAAATGGGATAGAGTTGGAAATCCAAAAATAAACCCTTGTATCTATAGTTGGTTGATTTTTGACAATGTTGTCAAGACCATTCGATGGGAAAAATAATATCTTCTTCAAAAAATGGTGCTTTAACAACATGCTGAATGAATGAAGGTGAATTCCTACCTCACATTATAAACAAAAATTAACTAAAAATAGGTCAAAGATGGAAATGGAAGAGTTAAAACTATAAAATTCTTAGAAGACAACATAAAGTAAAATATTTATGACCTTGGCTTTAGCAATGATTTCTTCCTTTCCTTCCTTCCTTCCTTCCTTCCTTCCTTCCTTCCTTCCTTCCTTCTTCCTTCCTTCCTTCTTTCTTTACTGGGGATTGAACTCAGGATCATTCTACTTCTGAGCTATACCCCAAGCCATGTTTTTTTTTTTGTTTGTTTGTTTGGAAACAAGGTCTCACTGAGTTGCTGAGAGTCTCACTATGTTGCCAGGGTTGGCCTCAAACCTATGATCCTCCTGTCTCAGCCTCCATGGTTCCTTGCTCCTTTCCTTTTCCTTCCCTCCTTCCCTTCCTTCTTTCCTATTGAACACAAGAGAATTCTATCCCTGAGCTTTTTATTGTGAACAGGATCTCACTAAGTTGCTGGGGCTGTCCTTGAACCTGTGATTCTCCTTTCTCAGCTTCTCAAGTACTAAGATTACAGGCATGTACACCTGGCCTGGCAATGATTTCTTAAACATGACACCAAGGGCATAAGATAATAGGAAAAATAGATAAATTGAATTTGATCAAAATTAAAAACTTTTGCTCATCAAAAGATCCTAGTAAGAAGCTGGGCGTGGTGGTGCACGCTTGTAATCCCAGTACTTGGGAGGCTGAGACTGGAGGATCTGGGTTCTCGGACAGCCTCAGCTACTTAGTGAGGCCCTCCGAAAGTTTGTGAGACCCTGTTTCAAAAAATGAATAAAAAATAGGGCTGGTGGTGTAGCTCGGAGGTAGAATGCCCCTGGGTTCAATCCTCAGTGACACACACACACACACACACACACACACACACACACACACACACAAAAGATACTATAGTAAGAGAGTGAAAAGACAACCCATGTAGTGGGAGAAGCTACTTGAAAATCATATATTTGATGAGTCTTGCATCCAAAATATATAAAGGAGTTTTTCCATTGAACAACAACAAACCCCAATTTTTAAAAAGGAAAGAATCTGTGTGGATACTTCTCCAAAGAAGATATACAAAGGGCTAACAAACATACAGAAGATTCCAAATTATATTTTTAATTAGGGAAATGCAAATCAAAACCACAATGTGGTGCTATTTTATACTCACTAAGATGGCTACTGTAAGTATATCACTTTACACACGCTAGGATGACTACTTCATACATATGAAATTTAAGAAATGTTGGCAAGGGCATGGAGAAATTGCAACCCTCAGGTAACATAATATAATGTGAAATGGTTTAGTGAGGAAAACAGATGGGCAGTCCTCAGTAAGCCAAACAGAAGTACCATATGACCCAGGAATTATATACAGAGTTATATATACAAAAGAACTGCAAACAGGTGTCCAAACAAAAACTTGTATACAAGTGTTCAAAGAAGCTTTATTCATAATAACCAAAAGGTAGAAGCAACCCAAATATCCATCAGCAGATGAATAAACACATTTGATATATCCATACATGTTATTCAGCTATAAAAAGGAAGTACTTATATAAATGGATGAACATTGCAAACCTTATACTAACTGATAGAAACCAAACATAAAGGCCACATATTGTCATCCCTCTCTATAGGAAATGTCCAGAACAGGTAAAGTTAAAGGGCCAGAAAGGAAATCAGTGGCTACCAGTGGCTGGGACAGGCAGGACATGGGGTATGACTGAAGATGGGTGCTGGGTGTTTTCTGAAGTAGTAAGAAATAATCTAAAATTGTGGTGATGGTTGCAAAAACTCTGTGAATATGTGAAAAGCATTGAACTATATATACACTATAAATGGATGAATTCTGTGGTATGTGAATTACATCTCAATAGAGCTACCCCCAAAATTTACCTCTCCCTCAAAAGAAAAGAAAAAAACTCACGGGGACCCCCGCCTCCTGTTCCTTCAAGACTTTATGCCAGGCTTCTTGTTTACTCTCCCTCACAGTAGAGGGGACTGGACCACCCAGTTTCAGCTGCTGTGCCACTCTGGCCCCTGTGTTATTTTGGGGTTTTCCTGTTCTCAGACCCATGTACTACTGCACCCCCATCCCTCAGCTTCTGTCCACACATTGCCCACAATAAGCAGGGCTTGTGGTTCTTTGGTGGTCTTTCCCATCCATTTGTGTTTGGAGACTCAAGGCTTCTACATTTGTGGCCAGTGTTGTCCATGGCTTTTTAGTTTTCTTCTCTAGTTGCTCTATTTTTATGTTGGGATTCAGAAAGATTCCTACATTCTTCTGGCATTACTGCCACTATCTTCCCAGAATTTCTGCAAGAAATCTTTGTAAAGCTGCCCATTCGGATCTGAGTTTCAAACATTTCCCTCCAGTTTATATTTATCACTTGCCGTCTGAGCAGCTCAGATGGGCGACTTGGAGATGAGGAGCTGGGGGCCAGGGCACCATGTGCGCCTCCCGCATTGTACTTTCTATGAGCTGTGGCCAGCAACGCTCTCTGATCACCCAGAGAATTTATCTATCTCTCTGTTTCAGTAGTCCCAAGGTTCTATGAAATGATTAGACTTTCTCAGGTTGTTATTAATGTTTTCTCCTCAGACCTTCCATAGTGCAATTAAATTTACCTATTGCTCAGAAAGTATTACTATAGTAAGTCCATTCTTCCATGTAAAGTGGTTACTTAGAGATGAAGAAAAAGAAATTGGACTAAAATATCAAATACTCCAACCACTTATTACCAAAGGTACTTGGAAGAATTAAGCAGAACAAACAAAAATAGGCACGGTGCTGCGCTCCCTCCATCACAGATGACAAAGGACTTAAAAGACAGTGTGTCAGTGTGTGTGTGTGTGTGTGTGTGTGTGTGTGTGTGTGTGTGTGTTACTGGGGATTGAAACCAGGGGTGTTCTACCTCTGAGCTATACCCCTAGCCCTTTTTATTTTATTTTTTAATTTCCTTGAAACACGGTCTCTTTAAGTTGCTGAGAGTCTCATTAAGTTGCTGGTCTTTTTTTTTTTTTTTTTTTTTTTT
>PVLC010046708.1:0-11058 GCA_004027655.1 Graphiurus murinus | reverse complement strand
AAGTATGTATTCATCTTTGAAGCTGGAAAATAACATATCAATACTTCTTTTCAATCTACATGATCAATATCATGAAGTAAGAGATGATTATATCTGTAATTTTGGAAAATTGGGACTCTTGAGAATTTAGACAGATACAGGCATTTTATTGGAAATTAAGCTGAAATGTAAGTTTAAACTTCTGTTTAGTAGAAAACTGTATGTTATTTTATGGTGGCTAGGTGACCACCAGGTAGGGATATGGTAGAAACAATTCACTCACAGTACACAGTTGGTGCTAAACAATTGCAGAGCACTCTCTCATGTGTTCTGATTTATTCTTAATTTTTCACAGATCTTCTCTTATACCATTCTCACTTGAAAGATGCAACAAACCTAAATAGGCACAAGTCTAGAATAATATGTTTCTTCAAGAAGAATCAGAAACATTTATTTAACAAACTTAGTCCGTAGCCAGCTGTTACGGTTTAGATTCACAGTGTCCTCCTAGACATCAAGGAGACAAGGCAGCCATGTTGGAGCGGGGGCTTGCTTGTTGAGGAGAGGTTCCTGGAGGTGAATGAAGCCTTGGGGATTGGGGACTATATAATATGCCCTCCCCCAACTTGTTTCCTCTTGATGTGAGAGAAGATCTCTCTCTCTCTCTCTCTCTCCTTCTTCTTCTCCTCCTCTTCATCTTCCTCCTCTCTTCTCTGTTCTCTCTTCACTCTCTCCCTTCCCCACACCATGACCTGAGTCTGCAGACTTCACCCAGCCTATCGTGGACTGAACACTGAAATTTCCAGAATGGTGAGCATATCATAAATCTTCCTTCCTGTAAGTTGTGGTGACCAGGTGTTTGGGGTTACAACAATGGCAATGCTGACTATAGCAACTGAGCCACACATTATAAACATTCAGATTTAAATAGAATTTAAAGCAAAGAACATGTATTAAGTTTCCTTCGAAGGGCGGCAGAGAATCTTCAGATATTTTGAAGCACTATATTAGATGATAGCTCTGTGACTTTATATAAACTGTTTAATTGCTCTGTGCCTAACTTCTTCTTTTTAAAATGGAGAAAATGAGAGGACCTAACATGTGAGGTTTGGGTGAGGATTTAAGGAGTTACACAAGGCAAGTGCTGAAGAGTGGGGAATAAAAAGCATTATGTGTATGTTTCTACTACCAATATTAATATGAAGTATGGAGATTCCAAATTTGTTTTAATTTTTTTATTGGTGCATTGTAATCATACATCTTTGTTAGGTATAAGCTGGTAAAGGCATACAAATGTTTTTTTATTACCACTGTCTCTTCTAGAGTAACAGGATGATTGTTTATGACTATCAGAAAATAACAATAGAATTGTAATGAAAAATGTGATATCAAATGAGACCTCAATCACAAAATATCATTAATGATTTACTTTTCCTCAATCTGAAGATGTTATGGCTACGTGATAATACCTGGGTGTCATAACCTAATCTATGTGAAAAAAACTAATGGTCTTTTTATTTATTTATTTTTCTTTCTGGTGGTACTGGATTTCAAACCCAGAGACATTCTATCTCCATGCTACACCAAGCCCTTTTTGCTTTAAAACAGTGTCTTGCTAAGTTGCTGAGGGTCTCAATAAGTTGCTGAATGTGGCCTTGAACCTGTGATCCTCCTGTCTCAGCCTCCCAAGTACTGAGATTTCAGATGTGCATCACAGTGTCTGGTTAAAAAGTTACTTATTTTACTGACTTGACACTGTGACTTTTTTTAATGAAAGACGTTATTTTACACTATTGAGTGTAATTCACGATAATATTCCAATGCTGGTAGGAATGGGAAGGTTTTGCTCTTATACAAAGTGATCAGGAGATGCTGAGATTTCATAGCTTCTGTCTCTTTTGTTTTTTGTTTCACTGGCTATTTGTTTGTTTTATCCCTTGGGACTAATACTTCCTTCACTACTGTCTAATACTCTTTCAGTGTCATCGTATTTCTAGAATTTTTTGCCCAGTACAACTTATTAGAAATTGAAGAGGCTTCCATTTGACACTACACAGTTAAATTTTAAAATGCACAATGTTAATTTTACCCACAATTCTAGGATGCTGTATTCTTATCAGAGCACAGAGGTAACTTTATTCTTCTTCTTTGAAGAAGATACAGTCAATGAATTTTATTTTATCAGTTTAAATACTTATGTTTATACTTATCAGTTCTCTTGAGAGTTCAGGACCTTGCTTTAGATGGTAGACATTGATGAATGTTATTTGCTAGATAAATACAGAGAAAAGTCTCTGGATTTTTTTTTTTTAAGTGAGGATGAGAACCAACAAATAAACAACTTGCTAAATTCAATTATCAAAGATTTGGAAACTAATATTGCCTCTTTTCTACATCAGCAAAATCAGGTTTGTCACAGGGATTCTGTTCCAATGGATGCTTACTTATGTTCTCGAGACACCTCTGAGGGGCCTACGGAGAGTCCCTGGGTACTAAGCTTCAGGCAGAACAGTGAAGCAGTTACACGGGAGGACAGAGCCACAACCTTGCAGGAGTACTGGTGAGCCTGAAGGACAACCAAGCTTGAGGGAGAAAGGAAGGAAAGAATCAGGCCTGGCTTTCAGAGTTGAGTCTCACCATGAAATTAAGAGTACTGCCAAGCAGCTTCACGTATAAGTGGATTCAATTACAAACACCCTCCATCTCAATAACATGAACAGGGCGGAAGGAGGGAGATGGCACCCAGGATCCGGCGGGAGACACCCCAAGAGCTGTGTGCATATCTGTTCCCATCACTCTGAATCCCATCATGACATCTAATCCCAATGTGTCAATGAGGGTATTGAAAAAAAAATCAGAAATGAGATTTGCATTAAGTACAGTAGTAAGTAATAACTTACAGAAACCCAGGCTTAATTCAGGGGCTTGTTTTCCTTGTGTCAACCATTAGCTTTAGAATGCACATAGCTACCTGGTATTCCAGGAAGTGTTTCCTTTTAATTATTTTCTAATAATATCATGATTGAGATATAATTCATATGCAATAAAACCTACCCCTAGAAAGTGCACAGTTCACTGAGTTCTAGTAAGTGCTTTGTGTGAACACAATTGGGAAATAATTCTCAGTCGTTCTTTCCTCAATGGAATTTTGCAAGAGTGCTGGGTGTAATTGTCTTGTAATTTCTGTTCCCAAGTCTTTGGGGTCACAAATTGAGATTTGTCAGAGAAGCTTGAGTTATTTCAGTCTAAGCAGTTTCATATATTGGAAGGTAGGTGTTTTCAGCATGCAAAGGCAAGAAGTTTGTGCTTTGGTCCAAGATTCACTGAAGTCTGGCAAGCTTTTGGGCTGGCAAGTATAATTCAGAGAAAGGGAGAGTTGAAATTAAGTCAGAATGGATAAACACTGCCTTCACTCCTGGAAAGCTAAAGATCAAATGGAAAAACCATTCTGTAGCAGAAAACTGAGAAATTTCTAAGCCCTAAACTCTTTTTAAATCATCGATAATGAGAATTTCTAACTAGGAATCTGAGTTATGAGAGAAACTATCTTCAAAATTTTTATAAAGTCAAATAATGTCCGTATTAGACAGAAAATAACTTGGAGCAAATATTTTCTATCTTAAATAGCAAAATAATTTAGCTGTTGAACTTTTTCAACCTCCCTTTAATTTAAACGATATGAACCCTAAATTGTTCTAATTAAAGCCTGTCATTAACTTTGAAACTTCAACTTGGCATAAAAAAATCTGGCATAAAGTGATATTAAATATTTTTACCCAGTCCTAAATGATCGAATTACTTCATGAGCTGTTTTGCACAAGGAACAAGATGAGCTAAGGCAATAGATGGTAAGTATTATGCAATTGCAAAGGGCAATTTATGTCATTTATTTCTTAATTGGGAGAGAAAGTGAAATGCTTCTGCAGTTTCTAGGTGCAGAAAGGATTCTAAAACCTCCTCCCTTGGCAGAGGGTGAGAGGGAAATGCATGTGGAGGCAAAGGGAGCTTACGGGTGTGAGAATGCTGGAATTGTGCAAGGTGGTGTCTTCCTCTTAACTTTAGCTCTCCCAGCACTCCTGCAGGAAGATAGTTATTCAACTACCCTCAGTACCTTTTCTCCTTTGAGAAGTATAAAGATAACTAAATCATGTGATGTAGCCTGCTGACACTACAGTAGAAGTGAAATGAAAAGACATATAAAGCAGAGAAATAGCTCTAAAATAATATGACATGCATGTACCTAGTTCAGACTCTAAGGATTACAGATATTATTCCCATTGGGAAAGGTCGACGCATGCTTGCAATGTTTGAGATCTTCTTTTTTTTTTTTTTTTTTTTCTGATACTGGGATTGAACTCAGGGGCATTCTACCTCCAAGTTACACCCCCAGTCCTATTTTTTATTCTTTATTTTGAAACAGGGACTCACTAATTTGTGGAGGGCCTCACTAAGTAGCTGAGGCTGGCTGTGAACCTGGATCTTCCCGTCTCAGCCTCCCAAGTACTGGGATTACAAGCGTGCGCCATCAGGCCTGGCTTGTTTGAGACCTTCTTAGTCACATAAGAATAGGCCTTGGGCTTGGAACAATTCATTACCAAGAGGAAAAGAGATTTCAAAATATGGACTCAGCATCTTGTCTGCGAATATCTTTGTTCTGGATCAATGTGTCCACCTTTTATCTGCTGAAATGCATGCAGCTGTGATCTTCTTCCAGATTGCTGTACTTTAGGCCCTTGGAGGTGAAGGTGGGAATTCTTCAGCTGCAGCATGAGAACTTGAGATGTGTGGTTTGGCAGGAGAGTGGATCTGCTGGCTCCGTGGGCACTAGGCATGGCAAGGAGCTGAATCCTATGTGTAGTGTCTCTCTTCTCTTGCTATTAGTAAATGCTGAACCATATGGATTTGGTGTGGCATTGTCTGTTCTCAGGGACCTGGAAGGGTACACTGCTATCTTCCCACTTATCTATAATTTAACATTACCCCATTCATGCAGCTCAACCTGACCAGCCAATGATCACTGAAACCGTATAGTAACCGAAGTGATAGCATTCTGCATCAATGGTCGAAGAAGCAGCTGAACATTGAGAATGGGTTGGATACTGATAAACCCAGAAGGACTCAGAGACCTGCCCATTTATGTGTTTGGCACACAGAGATGGCGAGAGAGTGGAAATCAATGGATACACTTAGAGGCTGGAGCAAAAGACTGGCTGCAATTGGGGATCTCCACAGCAAATCAGTGTCTTGAAAAGCTGGAAAAGACTAGGATAGAAATGATATGGTGACAGGCGAGTCACCTTGAAGCCGGTCCCCTTGAGCAGTAAATGACAATAGATAAAATGCATCAAGGAATCTTCTCAGGAGACATGCGCCCAATTACTCTCTAAGAGTTTCAGAGTATAAGTTTAGATTGAGGAAACTATCCAAGATGGAGATTGGTACTCTCTAGCTATGCTGCAAATATTTAACCGCTGGTACAGTGTGAGCTCCAGCCCCACAGAATGGGGTTAATCAAAAGAACATCAGTCTTGCTCTAGCCCTGGGCAAGGCCGTGGGGATCCACTTAGGACTTCCGAGCTGTAGAGGGCTGCAATCAGCGTGCTTCTTAGAAACACTAGTAACCCACAGTGGAAGGATGAAAAGGAATAAGGCATGCAATCCAGGTGCGTGCTTTCTGCAGCCATGATATATCCAGGAACTCAGTTAGGGTTGTAGCAGCTGGAATATAAATGAAGGAGACACATGAATAGATTTGGAATCATTAGTTTTAGAATGATGAGGGGGTAAAGATTTTTCTGACAATTGGAACCCATGTATAAGGAATTGTCATGATATCTGCCATATTTCAGTTCTTTCATGTTCCCCAAAGGCCCTTATGTTTAAGGCTTGGTCTCCAAGCCTTGGGGAGTGGTGCAAACCCTAAGAGGTGGGGCTTAGTGGGGAGAAGTTGGATCACAGGCAGGAAACTCTTAGAGGGGATATTGGGACTCTGGCCCCTCCTCTTTCTCGAGTTCAATTCCTGGTGAGGGGGTGAATAGGTCTCTGTCACCAAGGACTCCCACCATGACCTGCTGCCTCACCACAGGCCCAAAGCAATGTGGACTGAAACCTCTAAGTGTGTGAGCTACAATAAAACTCTTCTCTTATTAAGTTGATTAATCTTGGATATTTGTTACAGGAACAGAAAGCTAACTAACAGAACACTCCTAAAAGAAATAGAAATCGTGAGCTGGGTGTGGTGGTACCTGCTTGTAATACCAGTACTTGGGAGGCTGAGACAGGAGGATGGTAGCTTTGCAGCCAGTGTCAGCAACTTAGTGAGGCCTTCCACAATTCCAATTTAGTGAGACCCTGTTTCAAAACAAAACAAAACAAAACAAAACAAAAAAATAACATATGCCTGGGGGGATAGCTCAGAGGTAGAATGCCCTTGAGTTCAATCTCTAGTACCACACACACACACATACACACACACACACACACACACACACAGGACCATTCTAATAAAGGAAAAGCACATGTGAATGTTAAGATATAGTTTCAGACACACTTGCATTTAAATTTTTGTTCAGTGTCTGAAACATAGATCCTTGAGCATTTTATTGAACTTCCTCTATAACTCAATTGCTTTATCTATAGAATGAAAACATAGTAGTGTGTCTCTTGTGGTATTCTGGGGCTTTATTAATCAGTTTTATCCAAAGAAACAGAATCAATGGGAGCTACAGATCTAGATATCCATGTCTATAACTCTATGCATGGACTTATGCTGTGTATGTATGTATCCACCCATCTATCTAGAGAGATAAGTAATTGCTTCATACAGTTATAAAGATGAACAGTCCCATGATTTGTAGGGTGAATCAGAAAGCTGGAGTCCCAGGAAGAACCAATGTTTCAATTTAAGTCTAAAGTCAACAAAAGAGGTCGGGCAGGAAGAGGCCCGTCTTATGTGTTATTTGCAGGCCTTCAACTGGTCATGTGAGACTCACTTGCACTTGGGGGGCATCTGTTTCACTGAGTCTACTGCTTCAAGCTTTCATACTATCCAGACACCCTCACAGGCACACCCAGGATAGTGCTTGGAGAATTGGACACTGTGACCCAGTCAGGCTGACGTGTGAAATTAGCCATTACAGAGGCTGAGTAATGCGGTGTGCACCCAAGACTCTGCGGAATGCCAGCCTCAGCTACCTAGTGAGGCCCTCCACCACTTAGTGAGACCCTGTTTCAAAATAAAGAATAAAAAATGGGGCTGGGGGTGTCGCTCGGAGGTAAACTGCCCCTGGGTTCAATCACGAGTACTGCAATAATAATAATAATAATAATAATAATAATAACAATAACAATAATAATAATAATAAAATAAAATAAAACAAAACCTTCTCCCAGTTTTAAAGGACTTAAAGGATTCTTGGATGCCTATACTTAGGGATATTCTTCTCCCCAACAAAATACAAGTATTACTGGGATGGATCTGGTCTCATTTAAGGAAAATCAGTTACCTGGCAGGCCTTGTACAGACACCATTACATAAATGTCAGATGGGCACCTGTCTCTCTTACTTACTTTGATCGAGTTCCTTTGATGACATTTTCCTGACTTGAGCCTTCAGTGAATGTAGATTGTAACTTGGCTTTATTTGTATATAATTATTCAGGGTGGAGCGAGAGAGAAAGGTCTGACGATCAGGTGAGTTTTAGTGTCCCCTGCTCCCCAGGGAAGGCAGGCTTCTTACTAAGGACATCTTCATTGCCACCTCTGTAGAAGTACAGAGCATTTGTCTCCCTAAGGATGTGAGCAGGCTGACCTCTTCCTTGCAGGTCACAGAAGCAGGTAGCTCAGAAAGAGACCGTGCTCCCTGAGTGGTACGTGCTTTGCAGGCAAAACAAATGTCATTGCTGGGAAATGTGCATCTGGGCAAAAAGATTCCTAAGCAGAATCTGAGCTATTTCTGTTACTACTCAATAATTATAAAAGAAAAGAAATGCAAAGGGAACGGGCATATTCTTACAGGAAACTTTTAAACCCAATACCCAAGAATGCCTGGAGGAAATTCTTACGGTTATACATGAAACTCCATTCAGGGCAATTTCCAGACTTTCCCCTAAAAGCATCAATAACTTGCATAATAATGGACTCCACTGTTAGTAATAAGATGTTTGAAGTGCACACTCCCCCGCTTTATGGAGGCACTGACCTTTGTCAGAGTGAGAAGACTTTAAACGGTTTGCCCTACATCCTTTGGTCTCTATGTTATGGGCAACTACGCACAGTTTAAAATATTCTGCATCTCGAGTCTATTCCCTACCGCACTGTGAAAGTATTCAATTTCTTGGTAATGGATAGAAACCACTTTATTCCGCATGGTTGCAAGTTGCTATTTTATGTTTGGAAATGTATTATGTGTCAAGAACAGTGTGAATAACAAATATTTGTGTTACTGGCCAACTCATATTCAGATGCTCTAAAATTTGAGCAAATTTTGCGAGCACTGGGCCCGATTTCTCAACAACACAGTTGAGCCCTACACTAACAGTATTTTGGAGCCATTCTGTGACTCTAAAATAAAGACACCAAATTCATTTATCTCCCACATTTTCCTCCTAACTAGACTGTCTTTTCCAGGAAAATTGGCAGGTAGTAAATAACAGCAGTGGACATTCAAAGCAGAGACTGCTGTTTGTACTGATTTAGAAGCAAGACAACATCTAGGGAAAAAAGCCTTCAGATAACTTAGTATTAAGAAAAAAAAAATCTAGGAGATATCTTGAAAAGGAAGATGGTATTTTTGTGATGAAAGTGTAAATTCTGTTATTCAGTGGAAATGCTAGAATTTTGGAGACAAAGAGAACCTCGGGGGTATTCTGGTCCCAACACCCTATATTACAGGTGGGATCATTGAAGTCCAATGATGTTAAATGACTTGTCAAAATGCAGTGTGACACCCCAACAAGATTGTACACCAAGTCTCCCAATCCCGTAGCTTTTTCATCTGTCATTTTTCTTTCCATTGACTCAACTGTGTGACGGCCATGCTACGAGTAGTCGTATTGAGATGAGACTGTATCGCAGAACACCTTTATTCCCAATTGAAAAATTTCCACGTAATGGAATTTGGAAGAGTAATTTCGCTCTTGCTCTGTGTGTGTGTCTGCTACATCCTTATTTAGATGTAGTTTCTATTCCACGCATCCCATCAATTTTAAATATATAACTCAATGTTTTTTAGTAAATTCACTAATAGAACATAGTCATCACCACAATCACACTTAATCATTTCCCAAAGAAACTCTACACACAGTAGGAATTGTTCTTCATTTTCTTCCTTCCCTGCAGGCCTGGATAACAACTTACCTACTTTCTGTTTTCTGGACAGTTCATCAAATGGAATCTGAGAATTGGTGAATTTGTGGTATTTTGTGACTGGCTTCTTTCACTTAACATGATAGTTCTCAGGTTCATTTTGTGGCCGTATACATCCATACTCTATTTCTCTTTTAACAATATTCTTAACCATTGTATGGCTGCTGCATGTCTGATTTACCCTTTCATCTCTTGTTGGACATTTTTGTTTCATTTTTTTTTTTGGCTACCCAGAATTATGCTCATTTGCAAATTCATATACAAGTTGTTGTGGGGACATAGTTCATTTTTTTTTTAATCATTGCTTGTGAGTTACCATTCACCCTCCTTATCCATGGTTTTATATTCTATACGTTCAATTATCCATAGTCAAGCATGTTGCACAAATGAAAATTTTCAGAAAAAAATCATACAGATAGCTGGGCATGGTGGTGCAGGTTTGTAATCTCAGTACTTGGGAGGCTGAGACAGGAGGACCACAATTTTGAGGTGAGCCTCTGCAACATAGTGAAACCATCAGCAACTTAACGAGACCTTGTTTTAAATAAATAAATAAATAAATAAATAAATAAATAAATAAATAAATAAGTAAATATAAAATAGATGATAGATAGATAGATAGATAGATAGATAGATAGATAGATAGATAGATAGACAGATAGATCGGACTGAGGGTGTAGCTTATAGGTAGAATGTCTCTGGGTTCAAGCAATACCAAATACATACATACACACACACACACACACACACACACACACACACATTCATTAGTTTTAACTAACTTTTATTATAGTATATTCTTGAAATTGTTCTATTTTTATTATCAGTAGTTAACACCTCATAGTACCTAGTTTATTAGCTAAGCTTTATCATACCATGTGCATATAGGAGAAAACACGGCACTCAGTGCTTTCTGCGGTTGCGGGCATCTTCGAGCATCTTGGAATGTTCCAGGTACATAAGGGGACCACGGTGTAACCTAGAGCAGACATGCAGGCTGGAGTCCCACACTTCAGATGTGGAAGAGCCGCCTCATTTCACATCGCCCCCCGCAATGTACGAAGCTTTCATGTCTTCACATCCTTTTACTTCCTACGTGGAATCACTGGAACCAGAAAGTTTTACTTTTAACAAAGTTATTTTACCCCTGTGTCATTTTGCTTTGGAGTCAGTTATAAAACGACTTGCCCAACTGAAGGAAATGCAGATTTAATCTTATTTTTCTAGCAGTGTTATGCTATGCTATTTTATGTTCCCACAGAGAGAGGTATACGAGTCCCATGTGCTCTTTATCCTTAAAACTTTTGCTGTGTTCACATTTTCCTACTTAATTTTAGCCATTCTAGTAGGTAAAAAGAAGTATCTCATTGTAGATTTAATGTGAATTTCCCTGATAAATTATAATGTTGAGTGTTGTTTGGAAATATATCTTATTCTCTGAACTACTTTTTTTTTTCAAGATTTGGGTTTCTTTTGCCATTTTTTAATTAAAGTAATTTTTGTTATTGATTTATAGTTCTTTTTATATCTGGTTGCTAACTCATTATCAGATATTTGTACATGCCCATGTATTACAAGGATTTTCTGCCTTTCTGTGGCTTGCTCTTACATTTTTAAATTTCTTCTATTGAGAAACCAGAGGTCTTTGGGTTTTTTTTTTTTTTTTTTTTTTTTTTTTGTGTGTGTGTGTGTGTGTGTGTGTGTGTGTGTGTG
>PVLC010046707.1:0-11360 GCA_004027655.1 Graphiurus murinus | reverse complement strand
GGGAGGGACATGCACCAAGAGCTGTGTGCATGCACGCACGCATCACTTTGAATGTCACTATGATGTTATGATATATAATTACAGTGCACTAATAGAAGTATTTAAAAAATGGCAGGCTACCTCAGGGACACATCAGAAACTCCTGGGTAGCTTCAAAAGATGCCAGTTTTTAGGCTGCACCCAGGGATTCTGATTTAATCATCCTGGGATGCAGCCGGGGCTTCATTGTGTTATTTTTAAAGCTCATTGTTGATTATAATGTGCTTTCCATGGTAGAAGCGCCAGCCCAGAGGAAGCGGGGCTAGATTCTATGACATCCTAGAGATGGAGCTTCGAATACAATTGGGCGGTGACTTTGCCCGCACATTTTTGACGTCTGTGACAAAGGGAGAAATACGCTGAGCCACACCAATTCCATTTCTGCTAAGAGGAGACTGCAAGTTGTTCTGCAGAGATAAGATTTCCTGTTTTCCTGGAGGACCCCAGATCATGCACGCATTTATCACATCAATATAATCAGTGATATGCCAGGTGCATCCGCCACTCTGGTTTTCGCAGGAAGTGTCTTAACTAGATGTCATTGCTCATTGGCTGGAGTGTAGCAAACAAATGTGCACCCTAGCAAGACACCTTAATAGAAATCTCTTGTATTTCTGTGTTTTAATGAGGAAAAGAAACTCAAGCCCCTAGGGGAGAATTTGCTCCAAATGGGAAGTTTCTCCAGAGGACTGGGTGTTCTGGGCACTTTTACAACCGTGAGCAACGCCCCGGGACCCCAAAGCCCTCCGGTGTCCTCCCAGATTCCCACTAGACTGGAATCCCTGGAAAGAGGAACGTAGGAGAGCTGGCTTCCCACTCCATCAAGTGTGCACTTGCTTTTTCCTTCTGTGTCCAATAGGGTAGCCACTAGCCACAGTGGCTCGCTAAATTTAAGTAAAATGGTAACT
Source organism: Graphiurus murinus (assembly GCA_004027655.1). Classification (NCBI taxonomy): domain Eukaryota; kingdom Metazoa; phylum Chordata; class Mammalia; order Rodentia; family Gliridae; genus Graphiurus; species Graphiurus murinus. Next base: position 10,413 of record PVLC010046707.1, on the reverse strand, counting down.
TGAGGCTCTTGGTGGCACCAGCCACATTTCCAGTCCTGGACAGCCACGGGTGGAAAGGGCTACCACCTCGGGCAGCAAACGTGCAGAACACTTACATCACTGCTGACAGTTCTACAGGACAGTGCTGCCAGAGACCCAGTGTCTCACCAAAGGATGGGGAGAAGTGAAGAAAAGCAAATGCCCGAGGATAAGCTGTGACCGCCTGGGAAATGGGGGTCAGCATGCACGTGTGGGCCTTCATTTCTTACTCTGTATAATGGGTAAGCTCTCTCCTAATTATCATGGCTTCAATACATTTGAAGGCTTGCTAAAGGGAGAGCTTTGAATTCCTCAGACAAGTGTACTATGCACATAGAATGTGTATGAGTTTGTTAATTTGAACAATATTAAGGACTAACAGATAGTTCTGTCCAAAACCGGGCCCTGGAAGAAAATTTACCCAGGGCCCACACAGAGTTCTCCATTTGGTGTTCTTAATGAGATGGAGTTCCTCATCATCATTTCTTCCTAGTTGACATTTGGATCATTTTTTTTTCCAGCACATAATTGAATGGGCTCAGAGTGTGTGTATGTGTGTCTGTGTGTGTGTGTGTGTGTGTGTGTGTGTATGTGTGTGTGTATGTGTGTGTATATGCATGCGCACACGTAAGCAGGCATATGTGCATGTAGGTGTGTGTGTGTGCACATGTATGTGTTTGTATGCACATATGCATTTGCGCTGGGGCTTCAGAGCCCAGAGGAGGGAACGCAGGAGTAACATAGGAGTAGGTCCTGGAGCCAGAACTGCGGGGCAGGAAGGATGCTGCTGGATGTTCAGCGCTAGGAAGACACCGGAATGCCCGCCTCCCTCCGCCAGCCAGGGTCACCAGGCAGGCCCCGACAGCCCAGCGATGCAGAACCTTCCATGGCACCTTTTGACAGGTTCTATTGACCTTTTTACAGGTCAATAAAAACCATTAACTTCCCAGAGGCCTTGGCGACAGTGCAGTGAGATTCCCTCTTCAGTGGTTAGCGAGTCAGGAGTGGGCGCTCGGGGCCGGGATGCTCTGTGTGACAGCCTTGTATTTTCAACTCGGGAAGTGGCTAGAAATGGCACCAGAGACACTGCCTCTCCCTCCCCAGGCTGCCTCCCAGCAAGCTCGGAAGAGCCAGAGCGCAGGAGACGTGGACAGAACCATCCCCCACGCAGGAGAAGCCCCTTACACCCTTCCTCCTTCCTTTCTCAGCTCTAACGCCATTTTCTGGCCATCTCTACAAGATGGGTTTCCTCCTGAGCCCCTCAGTCTGAATGTGGCATGGGGGAGGGGGCTCCTGTCTGCATGTCCCAGCTCTTCAACAGGATGGTCAGCACCCTGACTTCCTGGCTGAGCCCACCGAGGTGCCCAGCAGGACTGTCTGACGGTCCACACACACCTCTGATTCTGTCCCTCCCTGAGCAAACCTCTCACCCATGCTCTGCACTCCCCCGGGGCACTGCCTCTGAACAAGTCACGGAAAAGACATACGGAGAGCCCCTGAACCTTGATATTTCTAATAGAAAGGCACGGTGAGGAGGGATGGAGGTTTCAGTGGAGGGACACAGGGAGGCTTTCCCACGCACGCACCTGCGACATTATGTCACCACGCCTGAGATGCTAATTGGTGGAGAGCCTGTGGTGGGCGCCTGCACCCTGGCAAAGAGGGGGCTGTCCCTGTGCTCTGCCTTGTCTCGGAAATACTGACATTGGCAGACTCAATGCACACACTTGCAGTATTGTGTTTTAAAGAAAAGTAGATGTCCAAGGATGCACTTGTGTTTATGGTGTAGAAAAACTGGGCTGGGCATGGTGGTGCACACCTGTAATCATAATACTTGAGGGGCTGAGACAGGAGGATTGCAGGTTTGAGGCCAGGCTCAGCAACTTAGTGAGACCCTCAGCAACTTAGTGACACCCTGTTACAAAAAGGGGGCTGGGGATGTAGCTCAGAGGTAGAATGTCCCTGTGTTCAAACCCTAGTACCAAAAGTTAAGTAAATAAGTAAGAGAAAGAAAGAGTAAGGAAGGGAGGAAGGGAAAGGAGGAAGGAAAGAGGGAAGAAGGGAGGAAGGGAAGGAGGGAGGAGGAAGGAAAGAAGGAAGGGTCACCTAAGTGTCTCATAGGAGAAGCCTAGGCAGAGTGGGAATGTCTCTGAAGGTAAATGCGCAGAGTTACTGAAAGTGACGGGGATATTTCTGTTTGCATGGATGAGGAAAGGGGTTCATAATATGTGGCTAACGGAACCAGGAAACTGAAATGGCAGCCCCTGGAGAACCAAAGGATGCTTTGCTACAGAGAAAGACACTCCTCTCTCCTCACTACTCAGTTCCATTGGTGGTGGGGAGTCCATCCAGCGGCCCCCCAAATCAACCATAGGCTGCTTTAAAGAACCACAACTCTGTTCACCGGTATTTGCTTGGAAACGAGCAAGAGAGATTTTTTCAGAGATGAGCTTTGCAAAGAGACCCGGCCTGGAGAACCTCTCCAAACTCATTTCAGGGAATGCCTGAGTATTTAGTAGGAATCCAGACACCACAGCAGGAAACAGAAGCCCCAGTGAGGAGGCCAGCCAGCCTGTAACTGACCTAGGAGGAGCACCCATTACCCGGAGGCTGTGGGAGGGAGAGAGGTTCCTGGGAAACTCTGCACTCAACAACCCTGGCGGCAGTGGCACCCTGCGAAGCTCGGTGACTTCACGCAGCCAGGTGGACCTCACGCCCTCCAGCACGCGTGCCCGCCCGGCGTGCTCCGGCAGGAATGGGGTCCTCACCATGATCACTGTGGGAGGCTGGGTCTCCCCCCTGGCTCTCGCCATCACCCGGGCAGGAGAGGAAGAGGGCGAGCTGACCCCATTAGCTCTCCAAGCTGATGGAACGACACACCTCCCTTCTGTTCACCTTTCCCTGGGCAGAAACACATCCCATGACTACACCTGGCTTCAAGGAAACGAGAATGTCATCTTGACATGTGTCTGGAGGAGGGACAACTGGGGCTTCCCAGTAGAGTGCAACACAGAGACAGTGGACTGCGGTACTGGTGACCTGAGGCCACCTGCAAAGACACAGGTGACAGAGAGCAAGGGGCAGGTCTCAGGAAGCGAATCCTTGATGCCAGAAATCTCCCTGGGGTCTAGAGTTAGGTTGCCAGGGGGCGTGAGACCCTCGGGCCAGATGACAAGATAGGCAAAACATCTCCCCCTCCACCAGGGACCCTGAATGCAGCGACCCTCGTTTGCTCAGGGACAGTAAAAGACCCATGCTATGAAATCAAAGGAGCCAGGAAAACGCTGTGTGAAGACGAAACACATGGCGGCCCCGCTAATGCACCTCAGACACAGGACACAAAAAATACGAAGTGGCCTCAGGTCCTCCTGGCCTGGCAGGGGTGTGTGGGCTCCCTCTCCTCCTGTCCACCCTGGATCTGTTCCCACCTGGTCTCGGCGAAGTTGGGTTCTAGACACTTCAAGGGCGGCATCTATTGGAGCGCTGGTCCATTAGGAAGATGCTCATTTCCTGGCCCCTAACCACGGCTGTCACGGTCCTCCCACCAAGAGCGTCCCAGGCTTGGGTGGAGATCAGCCCTGCACCAAGCTCAGAGGAAATCCCTGCTGAGGCCTTTGACTTGCATTTTTCTCCACCTCTCTGGAGCTGGGTTGCAGCCAGGAAGACACTGGATGGGAATACCCAAGGAAAGAGACGCAGCAAGCACTTCTGATCCCGCACAGAATGAAAGTCGACCAGCAAGTCCTCAGCACCTATGGGGACTGTGGGAGGAACAGAAATGCACAAGCCCCAAGGTGCAGCCTTGCCTCTGGGAGTATACTTTTGCTCTTCTTTTTAAAAATATTGCAAGCCAGGTGTGGTGGTGCACGCTTGTAATCCCAGTACTTGGGAGGCTGAGACTGGAGGATATGGGTTCACGGCCAGCCTCAGCTACTTAGTGAGGCCCTCTGCAACTTAGTGAAACCCTGTTCCAAAATAAAGAATAAAAAATAGGACTGGGGGTATAGCTTGGAGGTAGAATGCCCCTGGGTTCCATCCTCAGTAACACACACACACACACACACACACACACACACACACACACACACACAAATCTTTCAACAGGTAGAGGTAGGGTGTCCAAAGAGCTGCCAGTTTTCCATGTCAATAAGCAACAAACCACAAATAAAACCCTGTTTGCTCTCCACTAACTGTGTGATCTGGAGTTGGGGGGAGCCGGGGGGACTGTCACAATGTGACCATGTCCTTGGGAACATTTCTGATCCTGTGGAGGAGGAGGGAGCCAGGAAGAGGCTGAGGGATCAGACACCTTTTCCTAAGACGGAGCTGGACCAGGCAACTCAGAGACAGAATCTTAAATCAGGACCTGGGGAAGAGTGATACATCTGAATTAAACTTTCAAACTGCCAGGGACAGACAGAGCACACAGCTTTGCTAAGCAAGACAACCTTGGCAGTGAGGTGGAAGGTGGGCTGGGGCCTGGGCGGCCCTGCAGGCTGACAGGCCTCGCCCCCGCCCCCCCACCTCCCTAACTCTGGTCTGAGTGATGTCATGGTGATACTAATGAGAATCCTGGGCCGCATCCAAGGCCTTTCTCATTTGAGTGATGGAAGCCCAAACTCCCTGCCCCCATGGACCTCTGGGTGAAAGCCACCCATGGCCCCTGGGCGCCTCACATCCCTTAAGGGGAGTGCTACGTTCTGAGAAGTGTGGTCTTAGGCAATTTCATTGTGGGAGCGTCATAGAGTGTAATCACACCAACTTCTAAGGAACAGCCCACCTCACAGTCAGGCTACAACGGGATAGCATCACAATGAACCAAACTACGGGGTTTAAATCAAGCACAGGGGAAAGTGGTGCAGTCAAGACGCGAGTCAAAGGCAAGATGTCTGAGGCTGCTGCCAGCATCCCATAGCTCGCTGGCTCGTAGTAATCGTTCCATAAGTAGAAGGGGTACATTCTAAAATAACAATGAAGAGTAAAGTACACCAAGCCAATAAGAATGGGCTTTATCATCACTGGAGGTTATCCTGCATGGCACACAACGGATGTGCCGCTTTTCTGTGACTGGGAGCTGTGTCCGCCAGCTTCTCCACAAACATGTGAATGGTGCTTTGTGCTAGGATGCTAGGGCAGCTAAGATGTCACCTGATGACTGGACTTTTTCAGCTCCACGATAACCTTACAGGACCGCCATTGTGCCTTCGGTCCACACTGAGATCTTGTTAGGCCACACACAGCTGAGATGTGACCCGGGAGAAGTAGGCACCTCTCCCAGGGATGACAGCCTGGGTCCGGGTCTCAGTGTCGCTGTGATTGGGGTTCCTCCCACTCTCGGCTGTGCACAGTTCTCAAGTGCGCCCCTCTCCCCGCAGGAGCACCAGCCCCGAGAGCCCTTTACAAATGTCCAGCCCGCCCACTGACCAGAAGTCCTGGGGAGGGGCCCAGAAACCTAAGCTTGGCAACTCTTCCAGGGGAATTTTGGTGGGTGCTCAGGTTTGAGAAGGACTGTTTTAGTGATTCAGATTCAAAACAGTACTCAGAATGTCTGGATCCAAATCCTTGATCAGCCATTTAATATTTACCCAACCTTTAACACTTAACCTCTTAGGGATGAAGGAAGAAGGAGGATATTGCTACCTTCTCTTAAGAGTGCTACAAGAATAAGTACTTAGGAAATATCTGGCAAGTGAGAAGTGCTTAATCTATGCATATCACATGCATACTATATATATAATATAGGTATATACATGTGTATGTATGCATAATATATGTATATGTATTTATATGTACACACACACACACACTCACATACAATCAGCCCTCCTTATCCATGGGTTCTACATCCATGGATTCAACAAACTAGAGACTGAAAATACTCAGAAGAAAACAAATTACTTTGCACTGAACACACACAGACTCTTTTTTCCCTTGTCATCATTCCTAAAAAAAATACAGTACAGCAATTATTAAATGCCATTTACTATTGTATTACATAGCATTTAATACTGAATTAGGTGTGATAAGTAATCTAAAGATGCTCTAAAGCACAGGAAGGATGTGCACAGATTATAAATACACAAATACGACATCATTGCATATAAGGGACTTGAGCATCCTCAGATCTGGGAATCCCCGGGGCCGGGGTTCGAACCCCTTGGGGGATGGCTGCATGTGTATGTGTGGGTGTGTGGACTTTACTTTTTCTGTTATTTAGGTTGAGAAAGTCAGAGGCAAATCTCTGAAGTGAAGGACAACTGGCTCCCACAGGCCCATCTAGAAACACGGAGAGGGCTTAGACTCAGCACCTCAGGGTCCTCCCTGGAGGCTCCTTTGGTTTCTCAAGTCAGCTGTCAGGGTGAGCTGCACCTGGAAGGGCCAGGATGCTCGGGGCATGCCCCGGTATGGAAATTCTCCAGACTTGTCTCTTCCTCTTCTGGGACCTGCAGACTCCAGGTATGATATGAAAAAAGATGCTCCCGGTCCCTCTACAGGTCAAGAAATGAACTCTTGCTTGAGGAGCAAAACCTAGCCTCCTCTGGGGCATGACTCCACTGGGACCTGTTACACTCTCCACCCCACCCACCCGCTAGGACATCCCAGAAAGTCGGGCCAGAGGAGGCCTGACCGTTGGTCAGCTCGGCTCCGGCTCCTATCTCCTTCCCTTTTCAATGACTTGACTTTATCACAGCATTCGTGACTTGCTAAGAGAAGAGGGAAAGTAGATAAAGGAGCAAGGGGGTGCCGGCAGGAGGAAGCTTTCTCATCTCCCTCCACACTGCTAACATGCGGAAGAGAACATAATTATCTGTGCTAAGCACCCTGGAGGGAAAAAACAGCAAAATAAAACAGCGCGCACCGAGCCCTCGCCATCCATCAGGCAAGCTGCAGGTGAGCGGGTGGGAAGGCGCAGCGAGTCACGCACGGCTTGGGTCCAGGTCACAGCCCTGAGCTAACTCACTCTCCTACCACCAGGCATCATGCACACCACAGAAGCACTCAGAAGAAAACTTGCTGGAAGCCCTTGTCTTAAGGTATTGCACGAGGCGGGCAGCCAGAGGGACCTAGCTGTCACAGAGTCCGGCTCTCGTCCCGTCAGGCCATAGTGTAGGGGTCACTGCAATGCACCGGGTCTCTGTCCACAGATGGCTTAGGTAGAAGATAAGGCTCTGCTGCCAACAGGCAGCGGTTTCTGCTGCGTTGGCCTCTAGGGTAACCACAGTCAAACGGCCTCAAATCCCTTGGACCAAAATCTTCCTTCCAGAGCAAGAACTAGGACAAGGTACTCAAGGAACCCAGGGCGCAACGTTTAAGGGGATGCCTGCTCTCGGGATCGTGTCTGCCCTGTGCTGCACCACCAGAGTCCTGAGTCCCGAGTCCCGTCCTGAGTCCCCGCAGCCCTGCTTCTTTTATACTAAGATCTTTCAGAGGGCTCTGCTTTTCACAGCTCAGAGGCATGAGTGCCACCCAGGAGCTCATTAGGCGTGCAGGAGCTCAAGTTCCGAGCCAGACCTGCAGACTCATCTGCATGCTAACAAGAGCCCCAGGTGATCATAGAAGAAAACATAACATTTGGGAGGAAGCAGAGCTGAGGAATGGGCAGGAATCCCAGGCACATCTGGCAATTGCAATCTCAGCTTTGGTCATGCAAAGGGTGACAGAGGGTGACATCAGAGGAAAAGAGGTGTTCCAAGGGTTTCCCCAAGTTGCTCTCTGGTCACTCCGATCCTAAGTCTATATCCAGCTTCCAGAGAGGGATCACACCCAGGATCTTAACAGAAATATTTATTGACCTTCTGTTAAATATTTAGCAAAGCATTGTATTTGGACAGAGGAATAACCACCCTCTACGGTTTCATCCAATACTAAGATTCTATTTAATATTGCATTATGTCAATAGAGTCTGGGCAATAAAAATCAATACACATTTATGTGGTGTCTCAAATGCATCTAGAATTTAAAGGAAAAAGGTGTCGGGCACATCCGCAAGTTCCCAGTCCTTCCACAACTGTGAAGAATGGCAGTAAGCCAGTTACTAATGCAAGAGTTCAAGAGACCGCCAAAAGCACATACACTGGGTGGTTTTATCTGGGGGAGGCTTAGACTGAGGCCTGGGGCGGGGGGCGTTGGGGAAGCACCGAATGGAGACAAGAGGATACCAGCGACTATAACAAGGATAGACAAGACATTCAGGGCTAAGCTGAATTGCTCTTTAAAACATGTAACAAATACACTTTCCACTAGAAGCAACTCAACTCCTTAGTGGTAGAGAACTTGTCTAGCATGGGCAAGGTCCTGGGTTCAATCCCTGGTAACACAACAAAATAAATACAATAAAATAAAAGTAACACAACTCACTAATTATGATAAGCTTCCAATGTAAGTCAACCAAGGCTGATACAACATACGCGTCACATCATGGTGTAGGTGCCGAGACTCACGTCTTTCAAAATCTCAGAATTTTCCAGGATCCCACTGGAGGAGAGGAGTAAGTTCTGAACAATCCTGCTGATGGCACGCCCATTTTAGCCATCCTAGTGGGCCCAAGCAAATGTGTTAACTAGTCCTGAGTTGTCAGGTACCCGAAGGTAACAGTTCTAGAGACCCTCCAGGTAAGTGGCTTGGCAAAGGGCACCCAACGAAAACATGCTAATGTTTTCCACCAATCTTACAGAATTAAATATGATTCTTGTTTCCAACAGGGATTGCCATAAGATATATATTAACAACAAGAATGAGATTGCTCAACCCGCTGCAAAAATCACAGTCTGGATAAACAATATGTGGTATGTGTATACACACTAGAATATTCTGTAGCCTTAAAAGGAACGACATCCCATTGCATGGTGCAGGGCAGACAACCTTGAGGACGTTCTTGTGAATGGGATGAGCCAGTCACAGAAAGACAAATGCTGAATGAGTTCACTACGTGAGGTACCTAGAACAGGAAAATGCAAACAGACAGAAAACAGGACCGTAATTGTGTGATTGTCCGTGGCTGGGAAAGCGGGCAATGGGACACTGGTGTTTCTCTGGGGATGATGTGGGAGTTCTGGAGATGGATTAGGTGGTGGTACACAGCAGTGTGAGTGTTCTTAATGCCACGGAACTGGAACTGTACACTTAAAAACGGTTAACACAAGCCGGGCGTGGTGGCGCACGCTTGTAATCCCAGCATTCGGGAGGCTGAGACCGGAGGATCCGGGTTCGCTGCCAGCCTCAGCTACCTAGTGAGGCACTCCGCAACTTAGTGAGACTCGGTTTCAAAATAAAGAATAAAAAATAGGGCTGGGGGTGTAGCTTGGAGGTAGAATGCCCCTGAGTTCAATCCCCAGTACCGCAAAAAAAAAAAAAAAGGTTAACACGATAAATGTATGTAGTGTACAATTTCTAAATGAGGACTACGGTGTGGCTCAGTGGGTCTCACGTGCGCGAGGCCCTAGGTTCAATCCTCAGCCTCGCTAAACAGGCAAATAAATACACCATAAAAATGACCAGATCTGTTGAAATCTTTTAAAGTGTCTAGATGAATGTCAACTAGAAGGCTAGAACTGGCTAGCAATCATCTTTACGTAGCTACCCTTGAGGGCCTGCCTGGGCAGGAAGGCTGACTCTGATTTCAGTGTGGTGAAATCAAGGATGGAGAGAATACGCAGCATGTGGGAGGAAAAAAGAAGAGAGAGAGAGAAGAAGTAGGAGAAGGAGAGAGGCCTGTAGGCTGTAGGATTAACAACTCCAGGACCCCACCTCAAGCAGATACCCAGCTGGACAGGGTGCCATACCTTCCTCCCACCCAGGAGTGCAGAAGTCGTGGATGAAAGGACCTTATATAACTGCAGAGTGAGTACCGCCTGGAGTTTCTGCAGCAAGGATTGGGGGAACCAATGCACAGACTCCCTCCCCGCCTCCACGTGCCTGGCTCACCTGGGCCACTGGTCCCCAGGCCTTGCCGCCTCTGCGCCCTAGAACTCAGGCTGCCACTCTTGATTACCACGGGCTGGAGGTGATTCCTGCAGAAGCCACACGTGGCTCTTTCTCTGGGGACTGCTAGGCTCTCGCAGCTGAGGTCCTCGCTCTCCTCCAGATGGGACACCCAGCGGCCTTGGGATTGCCGGTCCTCCAAGGGTGCTCTGGCTGGACCGTGGTGCCCCCAAGAATGAGCTGGGCTGTTGGATGCCCAGGGTTTGCCCAGAGAGCCAGTTTTAGAGCAGAACATTCTGAAGCTTTACCCATTATAGCACTTCTCAACTATGCCAGCTGGTGAGGCCTCTGAGGCTGAGAAGCAGCATGAGCTTCTTGGATAGCCTCTTCTAATCCACACAGTGAACCGTCTCGACTGCAAAAACACGTATTCTCTTTCATAGAATTCAATGAAGCATTTTCATGTCGAGTTTT
>PVLC010046706.1:0-11339 GCA_004027655.1 Graphiurus murinus | reverse complement strand
TTTTTTTTTTTTTTTTTTTGGCGGTACTGGGGATTGAACTCAGGGGCATCTACCTCCGAGCTATACCCCCAGCCCTATTTTTATTCTTTATTTTGAAACCGAGTCTCACTGAGTTGTGGAGTGCCTCACTAGGTAGCTGAGGCTGGCCTCGAACCCGGATCCTCTGGTCTCAGCCTCCCGAATGCTGGGATTACAAGCGTGCGCCACCACGCCCGGCGTCACAGGCATATTTTAAAACCACATGTTTGTTTAGGTCAGTGGTAGAACATTTGACTAGCATTTCCAAGGCCTCAGGTTTGATCTCCAAAACTGCAAACATAAATAAAATTATATGTTACATATATTAAATGTTTGTTGAGGAATATGGGGAAAAAGGAAACATGACTTGACAGACCAGAACAAGCTTTATTTGGGGGAAAGCCTGGAAGGGAAGGCTGACTGGGAGAGAGAGTCCACAAGAGTCAGGAACCCCCTTCCTTACAAACTAGGGGCTTTTTATGGGGCAAGGAAGGGGGTTGTATAGGATTAGTCATGTATGCTGCTGATTGGTGGGCTAGTGATCAGGTCATCTCAGGGCAGGGTAATGATCAGGGGGCATTCCTCTTTTTTTGTGTGCTGTTTTGGGCCCCTTTGTTCTCGGTCCTCTCTGACAAGACTTCATGGCAAGACTTAAGACAGACCTCACAGTGCCCACATTGCAGAGGTTTTATAATATTTATATTGGGAAATGGGCAGCTGTATTCATTTGAGCTACTTTCTGCTTGACGATGGGGCAAAGGTGAATCTAGGGCTAGAAGCTGCGTTCTAGGCATTGTGAGGGTCTTAGAGGTTCTGTGTGTTTGAGATGAGGATGTATTGCCTTTGGTCTGCAAGAGAAGAAACTTGTTAATGGAGCAGTTAGTGATTTTTCAAATTTGTGACATAATCAGGTTGATTATGCATGGCCCGAAGAGTAGGTAAAGGCGTTAGGAAGGGTAGGTGCCACACTATCCAGGAGGAACCATTAATCAAGGATTCCTTTTGATTGGTGAATATTGTCTAGTTGTTTTTGCATATCAGATATTAAACTAGTTATTCTTTTTGAATTATCAGTAATATTAAAACTACAGATTCCAGGAAATTCCCGATTATCTCAAATGATGGAGCAAGAGCAGGTTATCAACTGTTGCCCTATTCTCAAGAGTTGCCTGACATACCTCACCTAGTTCTTCATTGATGGCTGCCAAAGCTAAGGCCATGTTGTTAACAGTTTTGGTGACTAGGCAGGCAAGTTGACTTATTGAACATAAGCATCTACTATTAGTCCTGGGATGGCCAACAGAGTGGCTGATAATCCTGCTACATGAAAAACTGATAGCTTAGACATTATTCAATAATCTAGATATATCACCATATGGTTTTCATAATCCTTTTCCTCAGGCCATCCATCTGTTAGCAATTCTAATTGGAAACCAGGTAGCCAACCCATTTGCAATAGACCATAGTCATTATATATAACCTTGTTAAGTTTTTGTGGCACAAAGCCTGAAAAAACCCCAAGCATGTTGTTTTTAACTGAGCTTAAACAGGTTTTTGTCTGTAGGATTTTGGGCAGTACTCAGATCTTCCAGGAATAGGAATTTTTACTTTTTGTAGTATGTGATGGTCTTGAATATGTAAAACTTCAAGAATGACAGACTTAACTTTACAGCATTTTATGAGGACTCAGCTGGAGTGAGGTTTGGGTTATTGGTATCATTTTTTTGTGTGAGTTTAAAGGTAGGAGTACTATATAAATGGCTTTAGTATAATTCCTTTTTGTTATCCCTGAAATAGCATATTTGCCTAGTTATACTGTTTTTCCTGGGTATTCAAGACCAAGCAGGTACTCTATGTTGGGCAAACATAAGTTTTTTTTTTTTTTAAATTATTTTTGCTGTTAAAGTTATTCAAGGCTCCTCAGGATTATTTTTAGGGACATGGTGAGGCTTTACCTCTACCAGTTGTTAGGTGATCTCTATAAATATCCCAACCTGGGTGTTATACTGTCATGTAAGAAACTAGTAAGGGCACAGCCGGGCATGGTGGTGCACGCTTGTAATCCCAGCATCTGGGAGGCTGAGACCAGAGGATCAGGTTAGTGGCCAGCCTCAGCTACCTAGTAAGGCACTCCGCAACTTATTGAGACCCTGTTTCAAAATAAAGAATAAAAAACAGGGCTGGGGGTATAGCTCGGAGGTAGAATGCCCCCGAGTTCAATGCCCAGTACCGCCAAAAAGAAAAAAAAAAAAAAAAGAAAAAGAAAGAAACTAGTAAGAGCACTACATTTGAGTACATACAATAAAATCATATACTTCTTAGCCCTTTGCTTATTTGTGATTAACCACTGGAAGTGTAGATTTAATCTAATTCAGACACTCATTTTTTAACTTGAGTGTTTTGTTTCTTCACTTGATCTTAGCCAAAAGGTGAGAAGCAATGAGTGTTTCTTTCTCTCTTTTTTTCTTTTTTTGGTACTGGAGGTTGAAACCAGAGACATTCTACCTCTGAGTCATACCCCCAGCCATTTTTATTTTAAAACAGGGTCTCCCTAAGTTGCTGAGGCTGGCCTTGAACCTGTGATCCTTCTGTTTGTTTTTTCTTATAAAGAATTCTGTGGAGCCAGGCGTGGTGGCACACACTTGAAATCTCAGTACGTGGGAGGCTGAGATTGAAGGATCCGGATTTGCGTCCAGTCGCAACTACTTAGTGAAACTCTACACAACTTAGTGAGACCCTGTTTCAAAAATAAAGAATAAAAAATAGGACAGGGGTTGTAGCTCAGAGGTAGAATGCCCCTGGGTTCAATCCCCAGTACCTCAAGAAGAAAAAAAGAAAAAAAAAAAAAAAGGAGGGTTGCAGATTCGAGGTTATCCTTAGAAATTTAGCAAGACCCTGTCTCAAAATAAGAAAATAGGGCTGGAAGTGGGAGTTGGAAAGTAAAACACCCTGGGTTCAATCCCCTGTACCAAAAAGCAAAACAAAATACTCTGAACTGTAATAACACTATATAGCAGCACTGGTAAAGTCATGACTTTAAAACTTGTGTTAATAGGGAAAGTTCCTTCTAGGTAGTCCCATATTTTCTGAAATTCTTTTTGCATGGGTGTTGTGACTGGAAATTCCCTAATTCACTGCCTCTTTACTACAGGGGACAGCAGTTCGCTCAGCAGATACAACAACAGAATCCTGAACTTATAGAGCAACTGAGAAACCACATCCGGAGCAGATCATTCAGCAGCAGCACTGAAGAACATTCCTGATTTAACTGGACACCCAAGTCCTGAAGTAGTCACTGTAGATAGTACAAAAACAAAACAAGACAACAACAAAAGCACCATGTCTGATGTATGAAAATGAAGGCAAACCTCTTCTGTATATTCTTAAAGAACAAATCTGTTTAGACAATAGATTCATCACAGACTTGAACATACCATGATTCTTTTGGAAGCAAATGATCAGTAGCCTTGTTAAGTGCCAATACAGCACTGTGACAAGATTCCATCCATTTTCAAACTTTTATCACATTTGTATATTAGACTTAAAAGCAGAGCATATTTATTGAATGGGAGGGCTGTTTATTGGTGAGTCCTTTAGCTCTAAATTCCTGTAAGTAAAGTTTTTTGAGAGGAGAGATGTCACAGTGAAAAGGCTTCCCATGCTGGGTTAGAGGAAATCTATTTGCCACTGAGCAGCATGTAAAAGAAACTCATAGCCTAGGTATAGCTTTCCGAAGTGCTATCAGTAATGAATATACATCACAGGTGCCAGTACTGTCTTTAATGCTGCTTGCGCTGATGAGTGACAGGGAATCTTTCGAGCTGGTGGAAAGCAGCATTTGGTTCAAGAATGTTTTGAAGAGAGAAAAAAACAAAACAAAACAAAAAAACAGATGCAAATTTAAAGAAAGTAAAGGTAGGATGCTCAGGTTTTCTGTATAGTTCTTAATCTTGTCTGCAGTTTAGTACTGATATCATTAGCATGACCAGTTGTGCTAAGTACACAATAAAACACATTTAGAAATCCTTAATGGTATCAGTTAGGTCAGTAATGTAACTTTTCAACTTAATTATCACAATGTCCCTTGTGGTCAATTTATGTTGGAAACTATCCAATCTACCTATATTTAAACAAGCCAGTGGCTTGACCTTAAGTTAAGGATTTTCTAAGTGTAATCTAATCATTTTCTGATAAACATTGATTTAAAAAACTAATTATTTGATGGACAACAAAAAGCATCTATCACTAACATTCTTGTTCGTGTAATCCTCTGCGGTAGTGGTAGTTTGGCTTGGCGTGCCAATCTTATGCTTAAACCTTAATTTGCAATTTAAACATAACAGGAGACTTAAAATATTTTATTATAAATTAGATGCCATATTGGCTGATGAAGAGAAATGACGTTAGGTATAATGACATAGCTCTAAGTATAGTGATGGATCAGACAGCTCTAATTCCAACTGGAATTTGTTTATTAGTCATGAGATTGGTGAAGCAGGGCCTACATGTAATGATTTTTATCAATATTGTGAGGGAAAACTGAAAAAGAAAGTATTTTAAAATTAAGTGGGCAAAAATGATGTGATAAGGGCCTTACTATAACTGTTTTCAAAAGACTATTTTATATCTAAAAGTTTATTTTCCCTTTGTGAGATAGGACAGTGGTTCTATAATTTTACTGTAAGTATTACCTGGTAGAAATCATTAAAAAATGTATATTCAGGGCCATATCTTCGATTTTGATTTAGAAGGTGCTGTATTAAGACCTAGGAATCACTATTTTAAACAAGTAGTTTTGTTGTAGGACCAAAGATACAAAGTTAGAGAAACACTAGGTTTCTCCCCAGCTAGACCAGCAAATATCTAAGCACCTGGGCTCAGGCTAAAATGAAGACCTATTTGAATCTATGGGTTCATCTAGAGAAGAGCCAGACTTAAATCGAAGCTCCTTTAAAATTAAATCTCCTATATTCCATCTAAACCATTTTAATTTTTCATGAACTTACACTCAGCTCCTAGTGTTTATGTGTTAAACAGAATAAAGTACTAATTAACCACATGAAAATTACTACTGTGATAAAAGAAAAAGCAAAGCTGGACCTTAATTAAAAAGTAGTCATTCTTACCCAGTGTTGAATATAAAGTTAATATTTCTAGCATAAGCCTATAGCTGACACTAGAAAATACAATTGAGCAGTATTAGAAATGAAAGAGAAGGACTGGGTTATAGCTCAGTGGTAGAACACTTGGCTAAGTGTGACATATGCAAGACTCTGGGTTTGTAGACCTCCAGCACTGAAAAAAAAAAAAATTATAAAACACTACCACTAACTCTAGCTCTATGCATTTAACAACCTAGATGAAACAAATTCTTTGTAAGACAGATATCACCAAAGCTCACTGGAGAAACAAATAACCTGAACAGACTATATTTATTGAGCAAACTGAATTTATAGTTAGAAAACTATAAGTCTAGATTACTTCAATGGTGAACTCTACCAAAAACTTAGGGGAGAAATAACATCAATTCTATAAACCTCTTTTAGAGAATAAAAAAAGAGAAACCACTTCCCAACTTATTTTATTTTGCCTAGTAGTACCGCTCACAAAATCAAAGACATAAGAGGAAAAAAAAAAAACCAAAAAAAACTTTAAACATTGTCTTCATGTGCTAACACCCATAGTTAAAGGTAGTCATTCTTTTACATGAAATAATGGGAACTGGAGTATTTCTTTCATTTCACTATTTGTTTCATTAGGAATATGCCACCCATAACAAAGTCAAGTCTAGCTATTATTAAAATGATAAGGACTATCCCAAATGCTATTCTTCCTTGTCTGGAAAATATAGTCACTATCTAAGAGAACAAAGGAAGAGGACATTAAAATAAATCTTTACATACATACTTTCTAATTAGGAATGCTTGACTTCCATTAACTGCGCTTCATTGTAGTAGCTGTGATCATGCTATGTAAAAATTGAACCTGTCTTTTTTATGCAAATGACATTTTCATTTAATGTACCAAATTGCAAATCTAATTTTATAATATAGTTTACACAGATTCTTTCTAAGATGGTATTATCTAATCTTTACTTAAAACAAATGTGTCTAGGTTACTGTTTATAAATGAAAAAGACTTTGTAATTAAAGTATACAGCAGATTCCAAGTGACTATATATGTTACTTTAAAAATTTTAAAGAGTGAAAGAGTTTCAGTCATGAAGATGCTTGAAAAACAATCAGAATAACCTGTGCAGTGGCGATAAAGTCTTATTTCATCACTTACTTGTAATCATTCTGGAAGAATGACATGACTTCAATTTTACACTGCTTGCACTTTATTTTGCACAGACATCTCATTGGTACTCTTATTCGAGGGGCAACTCTTCTGAATATAGCATTCATTTTGGGTAAAACAGTTGTCATGGCAATAAATAATTATGTATTCAAGAAAAAGCTATCTTTGTATTTGACTTAATGTACTCTTATATTTAAGTAATTACACTTTTTTGAATTTCAACTTATCAAAATAGGATGAGGTTTATTTAACAGCATAAACTTGTTTTCCTGACAAAACAGTCAAACATTTTGTTACATTCATGTTATGAAAAGCTATTTACAACCTTACCTCTCTCACTGTCTGTATTTATAACATAGTTACTATTACATGGAGAAACAGAAATTTTTATAACACTAATACATGATTTAGAGTTCAAAATCAAGTATCACAAGTTGGGAATCCTTTAAATATGTGTTATGAAAATGAGTGGTTTATTTTACAATGGAAAAACCTCAGGAGTTTTTAAGTTAGCATTAGATCATTATTAGGCATCTTAGTTAAAAGTTGAATTAGCAACCCAAGAAATAAAACCAATTTTAATCGGCTATTTAGTATCTGGAAGTTAGATATATGTGTTTACAATCAATATAGACACATTAATACAATAATTTTGAAAACAATTAGAAAGTTTTATATTGTGTTAGCAAATCATCAGGGTACAGAAGGACTATCCCATTTGCTTTAAACAAACCTTTTCTATTGACTGAGGAGTTAGGAAAAAAACCATAAGATATATTATGAGAATTCCAAAAGTCTAAGAAACAACTATGGTCCACAGTCCAGATCCAGCCAGTTGCCTATTTTTATAAACACCACTGTACATTTTGTGCCTACTTCCGCTCTTGCACTACACTGGCAGGGTGCATTATTTTCCTGCACAGCCCAAGACATTTGGTATCCTTTTCACAAAAAGCTTGCTGACTACTGTTTTAGATACTTGCTAGGGACAAATGGCCTCAAATACACCGATTTTGGAAAACAAAGTCCAATGGTCGTCTAAAAATAAAATATATGTAGAAAATATAAAAGTGTTTACTTAGAATAACTCAAGATTAGTAGTTCTTTTCAAAACAAATGTTTAATATTTTAACTGTTTTACAAGAAAGAAATTTAAATAATATATACTTATTTCTGCTATTGACTTGATCATTTCACAAAGGTGACAAAAATACAGAAAGCAGTTCTGTGAAACTTAACAAAACATCGGACATATTCTTTAGCTTTCCACTTGAATGGCTGAAGATACCACACAGACTTGTGCGATGTCATCGTATTCATAGGTTCTCTTTAAGAATGTGTCTGTTAGTCTTAAGCCAGAGACGCTCTATTGAGAGAAAGATATAGGCCTTAGTTTTTATTCATTGGTAATTAATTACCAAAGAAAATATGAGTATAATAAGTATAAATTAGCCCCCATATACTATTGAGATTACTGAAAAGAGAACATACTTGTAGTCCCTGTACTGAAGACAGTAGTGTAAGGGCAAGGCAGAGAGAGGAACTTGGATGCAGCTTTCCAAGCTGTCTTCCTGAAATACCGCACCAGTGGATAGAATTGGTATTGCACATTTCCAAAACCAGATCCATAGTCCTTTCACTGCTAGGAGAATCAGAAAAACAGGAATAAATCTTGTTCATTTCACAAGGAGATACAGTGGTATCTCTTCCACATTTTGTCAGTATTGTTACCTGGGTGTCCAGGAGAAGAAAAACAAGGAAGAGAACTAACAAGCTATATATAACTTTTATTTTACTTAAAGCAGAATCAGGAAAATGAAAGTAGATGACATCTTCTGAGGCTTAACATGGCCTGAGACTAATCTGCCTGCGAGGAGTGGTCTTCTATCTCTACTACTGAACACCAGTTCTGTATTGCTGATTTGTTAATGGTGTAACCCTTTATCTGGAGACTTCCAGATACTTGTGCCTCATTTTGTTGCCATGACTCTATTGGGTACTTTACAGGAAAGAAAAAGACAAAGTGAGTCTTGTCTAGTGCTTTTGATAAGTAACCTATGTTCCTTTAGCATGTAGATAACTTACAAAATGACTGCAAACATTCTTAAGAAGTAAATACTATTCATGCTTGCTCACTGTATTATTTACTATGAAATACTTCTGCTTTTTAGATACCATTACTTCAACTCAAACACATTATTTTTAATGAAAGTATGACAAAAGGCTCATAATGAATGAGTCTCCCACTGTACCACCATTCATGGCTACTTTCAACTCTTAGCTCCTTTTTCCTCACAGTTGGCTCCATATTTAAAAATATTTATTTAAATTTTAATTTATTGGCTTTTTAGACATACTTACTTCATGATACTGGCTTTTATATGTCTGTATTTCCCTAACAAACATTTAAAATAGTATGTGGCAGAGACCAGGCTAGATGCACATGAATTTTCTCATTAAATTCCATAAAACCCCAGAAAGATCTATACATGTTATATGTATGTTCTATATGTGTGTGTGGGAGGGAGGAAATCACATTTTTATAGACAAGGAAAATGAAAATCTAAAGTCCTTTAGAAAACTTTTTTGAATCACAAAAAATAAATGAAGGCCAGAAGAAATGAACTTTTAAACTTTTTAAACAGTACATTGCCAAATGGTCAATAAATGGATTATGGATTTGCTCTACCTGAAAAAACTCAAACAGAAAAATCTCCTACCACACCCTCCATGTTGTGTCTTTGGGTGCCTTGTTGTTCACAGGGCTCTTAGGATGTGGCAGACACTGCATTTACCTAGCTGGGTAAGACTTGTCCCTTCTCTTGAATCATAATTCAGAAAGAAAAAGACTAAGTTAGAGATATATGGGTATTACTAAAAAACAAAATTGGAATTTGTGCTTGGGAGGGTCTAGGTAACTAAACAGAGGAAGTAGGTATTTCTATAATTTCGAAGGATAAATATTTCCTATTTTCCTAATACCAAAAAGTTGGAGTTGATATGGAATTAAAAGGATTATATATTCACACTACAGGGATTGGGTTTCATCAATGCAGTATTAGCAAAATACCCCAACTAACAACGATGCATATCAAATAGTAAAAGAAGTACTAGCAAGTGATAGGACAGGGATTTAAATCTAGGTTTTTCTCACTTCAAAGCCTTGTGTTTTTTGCCTCCCAATGCCTCAGAAAACTCTTATCTTACTACTTTAAATCTGTAATATTCCACAAGAACTTATTCGTTCATGCATAAGTAATCTGAAGTGTGAAGGAAGTACACACAATGAAAGAAAGAACATGGACTTTGAAGTCAGATATACCTGGTTTCAAAATCTGGTCCCATCTTTTCTAGGTCTCTGAATTTGAAAAAGGCAACCTCTGAGTTGGTGTCCTCTTCCACAGAATGTGAATAATTCAGACTCACCACATAGGGTAAGAGGAATGAATGATATAAGAACACCAAAAATGCCCATTGTAGTAGGTCCTCAAATGTATGTAATATATTGCTATTAGATGAAGAACTTTACAGTATTCAACATTAACATCAGAGAAGGTTACATGTCAAGAGGAAACTTAAAAGGAGAATATTTAAGAGATTTAGAAATTCTTTTATGGAAGAAAGAAGGAAAGGACATCCATTCACAAACACTGGCATTACCTGCAGTTGGTTATTTTACAGGTAATATGAAAAGGTTCTTCTAGGTTTACGGTGTCTGGGATTGCCTCCAAAGATAGCCTAACATCTCCGTAACCTGGAGCCTAAGAAAACAAGCAACACAGTTAAAATATATCTATTACAAACCTTTCAGTTTTTATGAAGGTACTACACCAGCTTATTCACTCAACAGAGGCTGAGTCTCCAAGCCAATGTTCTGAGAAAATACTTCTGATTCATTCTATTTTTCCCTCTCTCTCACCTCTCTTGCTGCTGTGGAATAGCCCTGCAGACCTGGACTGTTTTTCTTTTCTTTATTTTTTATTGTAGTAATTCGTGCATTGTAGCATACATCTTTGTTAAGTACAAGTTGTTAACAAAATATTTGCACACATTTCTCATTTGACCCCTTCCCCAATTCCTACCCCGTTCCTTTGCCCTCCCTCCCCCTCAGGTTCAGTTCAGTGAGTGACCTTGATATGATTGTGTAAGTACATCATGCGCCTTAGGGTGTCCCTCTGCCCCATGCATCCACTACAATTAAATCAACTTCTTTGCTTATCGAGGATCTCTCCTTTTCATCTGGAGATCCTCCTATGCCCCATCTTCTCCCTAGCATCCGCATATTAGGGAGAACATATGCTTCTTTACTCTTTGTGACTGACTAATCTCACTTCACATAATGTTTTCCAGTTGCATCCATTTCCCTGCAAAGAACATGATTTTGTTCTTCTTTATGGCCGAGTAAAATTCCATTGTGTACATATCCCATAGTTTTGTAATCCATTCATCTGTCGATGGACATCTTGGCTGCTTCCACAGTTTGGCAATTGTGAATTGAGCCGCTATAAACATAGATACACATGCATCGGTCTGTTGGTTTCCATTCTTTTGGGTATATACCCAGTAGTGGTATTGCTGGGTCATATGGTAGGTTCACTCCCATTCGTCTGAGGGTCTTCCATGTTTTCCACAGTGGTTGCACAAGTTTGCAAACCCACCAACAATGTATTAGGGTTCCCACTTCGCCACACCCTCGCCAACAGGTGTTGTTGTTTGTGTTTTTTTATGATTGCCATTCTGACTGGAATTAGGTGAAATCTCAGGGTAGTTTTGATTTGCATATCCCTGATTGCCAATGATGTGGAACATTTCCTCATACATTTATTGTCCATTTGTATTTCTTCTTTTGTGAAGTGTCTATTTAGATCCTTTGCCCATTTTTTGATTGGGTTATTTGCTTTCTTAGTTGCGATTTTCTTGAGTTCTTTGTATATCCTAGATATTAGACCTCTATCTGAAGTGTAACTGGCAAAAATTTTCTCCCACTCTGTAGGCTCTCTGTTGAGGTTCTTGATAGTTTC
>PVLC010046705.1:0-11334 GCA_004027655.1 Graphiurus murinus | reverse complement strand
ATCTGGGAAAAAAAAAATAGCTGAGAACTGTGATATCACCCATTGGTGTTTCCAAGGAAATTTGGAACTGAAATCTTGTACCAGACATAAAGATATCCAAGTTTTACTGACATTAGATTCATTAAATGTATTGAAGGCTATCGCTTTTTTTTAAAAAAAATATAATTCCACTATTGTTTTGCAGAAAAGGAGCATCTTGATTTTTTGTGTGTCTGCTTGTTTTGTTGTTGTTGATGTTTGGTAGTACTGGGAATTTGCATCCGGGGGTGTTCTACCTCTGAGCTACACCCCCGGCCCAATTTTTTTTTTCTTTTATTTTTCTTTTGAAACAGGATCTCACTAAGTTGCTGAGAGCCTAGCTAGATTGCTGAAGCTGGCCTCCAAACTACAATCCTCCTGACTCAGCCTCCCAAGTGCTGGGATTACAGGGGTGTGCCACCACGCCCGGCCAAAGGAGTTTACTTATTTATTTATTTACTTGTTTATTTTTTTTTAAACAAGCACAGTATTACCTAATGAACCTAGAATCATGTAACTATATACATTTGCCCCCTGATTCCAGCAAGAATTAGAAGAAACTAAAGTTAAAAAAGATGGGTTCTAAACAGTGAAACACAACCATTTGACGCACTGCCCATTCTTTGGGTATTAAAGACAACCCTTTGTTTTACCCTCCTTCAAGACCCCACTAAAAAAATAAATCAATGAAATAAATGTCTCAAGTCCTTCAGGCACAAGGAACCATCCCTGGTATCTTTTCCCTTGCAAACACGAGCTGGGTGGTGCCCTTAACTCTCCTCTTTGAGAGATTCACTCTCTTCTAACCGGGATCCAGGGCCAGCACAAGGTAACTCTCCTTTCCTACTGATCATTAACCTGTGCGATTAAACACGGCAGCCCTGTTGAGAAAGCAACGCCTGAAAAAAATTAAAGTCCTTCGTTACCCCGTCTCGGGAGCAAACGAATAAACATTCAAGCAAAAGTAACTGCATTCCAAATAGAAAAATAATAATAATAATAAATAAGTAAGTACATCAACCGGCTAGGGACACGGTCACGCTCCTGGATACCGTGAAAGCTCCTGGGGGGATCTGTCTGCAGCCCAGCAGGCCAGGCCGGCTTCCCGTCCAAGGGAGCGGACTCACCGTCTTCCGTGGGCACATAGATGTTCAGGTAAAGGCAGTCTTCGTTTTGGTCTTGGACGTAGGACATCAAGGTGTCCAGGTTGGCCGTGAACCAGATGGGCAGCATGTCGTGCAGGAGTGACCTCTCGTCCAGGTGCTGGGGACACACGGCGGCAAACTGGGTCGCGTTCCGCACCCCGGTCCAGGAAGAGGGGGGCTCGGGGGGCTGGAAGCGCCTCTCTCCCGTGGGAGGGGAGGCGTAGGGGACCCCCAGGTACTGCTCGACGGGGCCCAAAATCTCATTGGGCAGCGGCGTTCTCAGGCCTCGGATCTTGCCGTAGTTGGTGTTGACCACCGGGTACTGGGCCTGGCCATCGGCCAGGGTGAAGTTGAGGGCCAGGGCTGTGATCCACAGGAGGACCTTGCAGTTCAGCACAATGCCGCACAGCGGGGGGAGAAACAGCGGCAGCCATACCAAACCCGTGGGCCTCGACATGGTTCAGACGCACATCCGTGGGCCTCCCAGGGCAGGGACTCCGAGGGACTGGGAAGCCAGAGGCCCGGGAGAGGTGGAGGGGCAGGAGGAGCGTCCTCTGTCACTGATCATAGGCGCGGCCCAGTGCTAGCGGGAAGCATGGCGGTGTCCCTCCTGGCTGGGCGAGGCCCCGGGGCTGAGCCTTCTGCAGTCGTGCGTGGGGGCTCGCCAAGGAACCACCGAGTGAGTGTCCGGCTCCTCCCGGGGGGCAGGCGACGAGTCCTTAGGAGAACACCTGGGTGGAGGGCGGGGGAGGGAAGAAGACACTCAGTCAAAGGGAACTCAGAAATGGCAGGACCCTCAGGGACATCCTGTTTTCCAGGGTGTGGGATTCCTACTCAACAGGGAACTCAAGACATGGCGTTCTTGCTCGGTGAACAAGAAACCCAGATAAATAGGGGGCTTTGTTTTGTCTTGAGATGGTACAAAGGATTGAACTACATCCCTAGCCCTGCCTATTTTTTTTTATTTTTATTTTGAAACAGGGTCTTGCTAAGTGGCTGAGGGCGTCTCTGCTAAGTTGGTGAGGCTGGCCTCGAACCTGTGATCTTCCTGCCTCAGCCTCCCAAGTACTGGGGTGACAGGTGTGCACCACGGCACCTGGTGAAATACGGTATTCTTTGACCTACAGATAGACCAGTGAGTTTACGAGAACTTTGTGGGTTGCTCAGAGCGTTCCTAGACCGGAATGTGCATTTTGTCTAGGTGAACTCTTGGGCAGAAGAGGTCAAGCAGCTGTTTGTGATTTAAAAAGAAAACATATCACCTAAGCACGGTGGCACGCGCCTGTAACCCACGTACCTGGGGCAGCTGAAGCAGGGGGATCGCAGGTTGGAGGCCAGCCTGGGTAACTCAGGGAGACCCTCAGCAATTTAGTGAGACCCTGTTTCAAAATAAAGTACCAAATATGGCTGGGGGCAGGGTCGGGGTAGCTTCGAGGCAGAACGCCCCTGAGTTCAATCCCCAATATCATAATGAATAAATAAAGTAGGTAGGAAGATAGTAGGTAGATAGATGGATGGATGGATGGATGGATGGATGGATGGATAGATAGATAGATGATAGATAGATAGATAGATAGATAGATAGATAGATAGAGGCTAGCCATGGGGGGCAGATCTGATGGTGGCCATTAAGAGATGACCCATCTATCTACAGGGGTATTTAAAGATTTAAAGACTGGGTGCGGCGGCACACACCCGTAATCCCGGCACTTAAGAGACCCTCGGCAACTTAGTGAGACCCTGTTTCAAAATTTTAAAAGTTAAAAAAAAAAAGGAGCTGGGGGTATAGCTCGGAAGCCGAACGCCCCTGGGTTCAGACTCCGGGACCAAAAAGTAAGTGAGTAAATAAACGATAAGGGTATCCTCAAGCCAAATGATGGGGTAGCAGGTGCCCCTGCTATAGGCTCACAGTGGGTACTGGGCTTTGTTTTTATTTATTTATTCATTTATTATTTATTTATTTTTTGCCACCACGCCCGGCTTCCAAATATAACTTTTTTTTTTTTTTTTGTGGTACTGGGGATTGAACTCAGGGGCATTCTACCTCTGAGCTACATCCCCAGCCCTATTTTTTATTCTTTATTTTGAAACAGGGTTTCACTAAGTTGCCAAGGGCCTTACTAAGTAGCTGAGGCTGGCCGCGAACCCAGATCCTCCGGTCTCAGCCTCCCGAATGCTGGGATTACAAGCGAGCGCCGCCATGCCCAGCCTTATTATTATTATTATTTTTTATTTGATAACTGGGTCTCACTAGATGGCTGAGAGTCTCTGCTTAGTTGCTGAGGCTGGCTGCAAACCAGCGATGGTCCCATCTCAGCCTCCCAAGGACTGGGATTTCAGGCGTGCACCGGTACCACGCCTGGCTCCTTCACATCATTTTTTGCCAATGATACTTTCATCGTGAAGAGAGAGACATGCTAGTAAAACATGTAATTTTTTTTTTTATTTTTTTTTTTTAGCTCTGGAATGGTTCCCTCCTATGTCAACTCAGCCTAATTTGAAAAAGCGTGCAGAACAAGCTCGAGGGATATATTTGCCTACACTTCTGCAAATAGAATAAGCAACCTCACAAGCCAGCAACTGGAACACCGGTCGCTGTAAAACGAGTCTAAGACGTTACCAGGCGAGCGGAGATTATTTAGTGTGTGTGTGTGTGTGTGTGTGTGTGTGTGTGTGTGTGTGTGTGTGTTGTGCCAGAGATGGAACCCAGGAGCATTCTACCTCCGAGCGATACCCCCAAGCCCCTTTTTTACTTTATTTTTTATTTTGAACTGAGGTCTTGCTGAGTTGCGGAGGGTCTCTTTGCTAAATTGCTGAGGCTGGCCTCCAACCTGCAATCCTCCTGCCCCAGCCTCCCCAGTCCTGGGATTATCATCAAATCTGACTAGGCAGAGATCATCTTGACATGGCCCAAATTGATTATCGACCCTATTTTATTATTTTTATTTGGAGGCAGGGGGTCTCACTAGGTTGCTGAGGGTCTCTTTGCTAAGTGGCTGAGGCTGGCCTCCAACCTGCAATCCTCCTGTCTCAGCCTCCCAGGTACCTGGATGACAGGTCTGTGCAAGCATATGTGTGCGGCGTGGCCCTTAAGTCTTGAAGCTTCCCTTCCCCCAAGATCTTGCTGCTGCCTTCCCCAGGGTATTAATTTGTGAATCAGATGCTCAAGACAGGTTTTGTGTCTTTGGATCAAAACTTAGCTGAGCCGGGCGTGGTGGCGCACGCTTGTCATCCCAGCATTCGGGAGGCTGAGACCGGAGGATCTGGGTTCGCGGCCAGCCTCAGCTACCTAGTGAGGCACTCCGCAACTTAGTGAGACTCGGTTTCAAAATAAAGAATAAAAAATAGGGCTGGGGGTGTAGCTCGGAGGTAGAATGCCCCTGAGTTCAATCCCCAGTACCGCAAAAAAATAAATAAATAAAAAAACTTAGCTGAGATCATATCTGGAAAATATCTGGAAAAATGAAAGGTTTCAAGACCCTGCATAGAGGCAGGAGTCTAACCTTAAACGTGTATGCGTTTCAGCCAAGCATTACGGGGCACGCAGGTAATATCAAGACTTGGGAGGCTGATACAGGAGGATTGCAGGTTGGAGGCCAGCCTCAGCAACTTAGTGAGACCTTTGCTTCAAAATTAAAAAATAAAAAGCCAGGCGTGGTGGGGCACACCTGTCATCCCAGGATTTGGGAAGCTGAGACAGGAGGATTGTAGGTTTGAGGCCAGCGTTAGCAATTTAGTGAGAAACTCAGCAACTCAGTGAGACCCTGTTTTGAAATAAAAATAAAATAGGGGTAAGAGTGTAGTTCAGAGGTAGAAGTCCCCCGGGTTCAATTCCCAGTACCTCTCCCCACACACATACACAAAATGAAAACGGGAAACTCAAGGACAAGAACCTGTTTCAAAATAAAAAGGGCGGGAGGTGTAGAATGGAGGTAGAACCACCCCGGAGTTTAACTTCCAGCAGCATAAATGAACACACACACACACACACACACACACACACACACACACAGAGTTAATGATACAAGGGTTGTCAGTGAACTAAGGGACCAGTACTGGAATTTGCAAATGTTTGACTATATGGGCACGTAATTTATATACAACAATTTATATACAATATATATGATAACAATATACGGTGTCACATATCCGGATAAAAAGACTGGGCATTCAGTATAAGGCATCAGGAAAAGTAGGAAGGGAGAGGAAGGAAGAGGAAGAGGAAGAGGAAGAGGAAGAGGAAGAAGAGGAGAAGGAGGAGGAGGAGGAGGAGGAGGCAGAGGAAGAGGAGGAGGAAGAGGGAGAAGAAGAAGGAGGAGGAGGAGGAGGAAGAGGAGGAGGAGGAAGAAGAGGCAGAGGAGGAGGAGGAAAAGAAAAAGAAGAAGAAGGAGGAGGAGAAGGAAAAGAAAAAGAAAGTAGCAGAGGAGGAGGAGGAAGAGAAGGAAAAGAAGAAGGCGGTGGTGGCCAATATCTGATTGGGCCCTGTGACCTTGGGTCTCTACAACCAAGAACCAAATTGAAACTCTGCTCCTTAAAACTCAACCAGCCTGTGTCAGCGTGTCATTAGCAATAAAGGATTTTCTCCCCCGAGAGTTGTGTGCATGGATGTTTCTATCATTCTATACCTCAGCAATGCATCAAGAAAAGGTATATATAAAAGGAGAACAGAAAAGGTCTTCCCCTTCCTACAACTGAAAAAGGACAGGAGTAACATTTGCAAAATTTCTGCCTTCTAACCGGAACCAGGTAGGTCCCTTTTTAGGCACAAACCTTTCTTTCCCCTTGTCTTAAATATATTCTTTCTTCCAGTCTCCTCTTTCTCTATAGATAAGGATATAAACGGGTTGATCTTTCTCCCCCGCCCCACTCCCCAAACTCGGTACAATCCTGATATGTCACAGATGTTCTGCCTTCCTGAATGCTTTCCCTGGTTATTTTCAGAACTCCTATTAAGAGCTTTTCTTTTACCCTGGCCGATTCCTCTTAACCCAATTAAACCCAATTAAATCCTCTGCCATGATTGTTCTATTTCCCTGATGTTTAATTATCCCTTAAAAAGGCGGCGGCTGTGTTCTCTCTCTCTCTCTTTCTCTCTCTCTCTCTCTTTCTTTCTTTCTCTCTCCCTCCCTCCCTTCCTCTTCCTTCCTTCCTTCCTTCCTTCCTTCCTTCCTTCCTTCCTTCCTTCCTTCCTTCCTTCCTTCCTTCCTACCTTCCTTCCTTCCTTCCTTCTCGATATTGGGGACAGAATCCAGGGACATTCTACCTCTGAGCTACACCCCAGTCCTATTTTATTCTTTGGAAACAGGGTGTGTGTGTGTCGCCACGCCCCGCTGACGGTTCCCTTCTTCTAGAAATCATCCGTCTGTGCAGATTTAAAGGCAGGCCACCAAGGCAAGAGAGAAGAGGGGCATCTCTAACTCAGAGGAACGCAAAGAAATATGTTCTTGTGAAATCCACAATTCAGGAAGCAGGTTCAAGGATAAGACCGCAGCACTGAGCCAGCTACAAAAGTCTGCACTGCAGGGGTGTAAAGAAGTGAGCCATGCAAAGCCAAGGTTTTTCTAAGTTGGAGGGTTCCCTGAACAACACCTGCACCCTAGAAAGCTGTGCGCTGCCCCCGAGTTCATCAGGCAGAAGGTCTGCAGGATGGAATTGAATATGGTCCCTTCAGAAGCTAGAGAAAACCAGGGCTTGACAGTAGCACATGCCTGTCATCCTAGTACTTGGGAGGCTGAGGCAGGTTGGAGGTCAGACTCAGCACCTTAGCAAAGAGACCCTCAGCCACTTACTGAGACTCTGTTTCAAAACGAGCAAAAATATGCAATAAAAAAGGGGCTGGAGCCGGGCGTGGTGGCGCACGCTTGTCATCCCAGCATTCGGGAGGCTGAGACCGGAGGATCCGGGTTCGCGGCCAGCCTCAGCTACCTAGTGAGGCACTCCGCAACTGAGTGAGACTCGGTTTCAAAATAAAGAATAAAAAATAGGGCTGGGGGTGTAGCTCGGAGGTAGAATGCCCCTGAGTTCAATCCCCAGTACCGCAAAAAGAAAAAAACAAGGGGGGGGGAGCTGGGATTGTACCTCAAAGGTGGAATGCTTCAACCCTGAGAGGGAAAAAAACAAAACAAAAAAAAGCTAGAGAGAGCATGCTGTCACCATCACAGATGCTGATTAGTGTAAACTCAGCCCTCTTCCCTACAGAAGGTCGGAAAGGCCAGGCTATAATGAAGAGCCGTGCCTGGCAGGGCTTCTGGGGTTGGTGGTTATGTCTGCAGCCCTGAGGGAGACGCCGTGCGGGGAGGGGACTGGGGGTCTCGGGGAGCCCCGCAGGAGCCTGCCCTCCCCCCAAAATGCTCCTGAGAAAATTGCACGCACAGGAGGCTCCAGAGACACGAGGAATGGAGGGGAGCCATTAAATCAGAAGGGCACCACGGGCAGAGCATGGTGGGCTTTGGAGTAAGGGTTTTGTGACTTGAGTTTAAAAAAAAAAAAAGTAAATAAAACAATGAGGAACAAGAGATTGGAGGGGTATTGAATTATTTTTCAGAGATTCTTCTGTCATCTCTCTTATTTATCTACCTATAACCTATGTTATCTACTTATCTATCTTCTATGTATGTGCCAATTATCTGCCTATCCATCCGTCCATCTATCCATCCTCCTATCATAGCTACCCTTCATTCCTCTACCTACCCCTCCTCTACCCATCCGTCACCTATTGTTCTGTCATCTATTTTATCTATTTATCTATCCATCTACCTGCCTATTATCTATCCATCCATCCACCTAGCATAGCTATCTATCTATCTATCTATCTATCTATCTATCTATCTATCTATCTATCTATGATTCTATCCATCATCTATCTTATCTATTATCTATCTATCCATCTATACATCTATCTATGTATCTGTCTATGCATCTATCCACCTATCTACCTGTCTGTCTGTCTGTCCGTCCATCCGTCCGTCCATCCATCCATCCATCCATCCATCCATCCATCCATCCATCTATCTATGTATTTATCTATCTATCTATTTATGTATGAATGTAAGTATGTAAGTATCTATCTATCTATGTGTCCATCCATCCATCCATCTATGTATCTATCTATGTATCTATCATCGTATCTATGTATGAATGTATGTATGTATGTATCTATCTATCTATGTATCTGTCTACTCATCCATCTATCTATCTATCTGTCCGTCCGTCCATCTATCTATGTATGAATGTATGTATGTAAGTATCTATCTATCTATGTGTCTATCCATCCATCTATCTATGTATCTATGTATGAGTGTATGTTTCTATCTATCTATGTATCTATCTATGTATCTGTCAACGTATCTATGTATGAATGTATGTATGTATGTATCTATCTATGTATCTGTCTACGCATCCATCTATCTATCTATCCACCTACCTATTACCTATCCATCCATCCATGATCTATCTATCTATCTATGTATCTATGTATGTATCTATCGATGAAGGTATGCATGTATGTACCTATGTATGTATGTATGTGTCTACGTATGTATCTGTTAATCTATCTATCTATGTATGTATCTATCCACCCATCCATCCATCATCTATCTACCTACCTATTTATTTATGTATCTATCTATCTATGCATGTATGTATGTATGTATGTATCTATTAATCTATCTATCCACCCATCCATCTATCTATCTATCTGTCTGTCTGTCTACCTACCTATCTATCTATTTATTTATGTATCTATCTATCTATCTATGTATCTATCTATCATGTATCTATATATCTATGTATGCATCTCTGTATCTATCTCTGTATCTATCTATTAATCTATCTATCCACCCATCCATCTATCTATCTATCTGTCTATCTACCTATCTATTTATTTATGTATCTATGTATCTATCTATCTATCATCTATCTATATATGTATGTATGCATCTCTGTATCTATCTATTAATCTATCTATCCACCCATCCATCCATCTATCTATCTACCTATCTATCTATTTATTTATGTATCTATCTATGTATCTATGTATCTATCTATCATGTATCTATATATCTATGTATGCATCTCTGTACCTATCTCTGTATCTATCTATTAATCTATCTATCCACCCATCCATCTATCTATCTATCTATCTGTCTGTCTACCTATCTATTTATTTATGTATCTATCTATCTATTTATTTATGTATCTATGTATCTATCTATATATGTATGTATGCATCTCTGTATCTATCTATTAATCTATCTATCCACCCACCCATCCATCCATCTATCATCCCTCTATCTATCTATCTATCTATCTATCTATCTACCTATCTATTTATTTATGTATCTATGTATCTATCTATGTATCTATCTATCTATCATCTATCTATATATGTATGTATGTATCTCTGTATCTATCTATCCACCCATCCATCCACCTACCATCCTTCTCTCTCTGTCTCTCTGTCTCTGTCTGTCTCTCTCTCTGGCTTCCAGTCTCTTCTCCCACACCCCCAGTAAGGCCCCCAGCAGAGCCGTGCCCAGCGCCCTCCTGCCCTTCCACCTCCCGAACTGTGAGCTAAAGAAACCTCTGTCCTCTCTAAAGGTAGCCCGCCTCAGGCATTTAGGAACAGCCATGGGAACAGACCGACAGATACAGCCACCGGCCTTTCTCCACCCACAACCACGTGTTGAGAACGGGGAGAAGGAAAGTAAACCCCGGCCAGGCCCGGCACGGTGACGCAGGACCGTCATCCCAGGACTCGGGAGGCTGAGACAGGAGGACGGCAGGTTGGAGGACAGCCTCTACCACCTAGTGGAAGCCTCAGCAACTTAGCGAGACCCTGTTTTCCGAATTAAAAAAATAGGCCGGGCGTGGTGGCGCACACTTGTCATCCCAGCATTCGGGAGGCTGAGACCAGAGGATCCGGGTTCGCGGCCAGCCTCAGCTACCTAGTGAGGCCCTCCGCAACTTAGTGAGACCCGGTTTCCAAATAAAGAATAAAAAACAGGGCTGGGGGTGTAGCTCGAAGGTAGAATGCCTCTGAGTTCAATCCCTAGTACCGCAAATAAAATAAGATAAAATAGGGCTGGGGGATAAAATATATATTTAAAAAAAACGGAAACCGTGAATGGGAATGCAGCCTATGTAGCCATCAACTCCAACGCTTCCCGTTTCTTTGCGTAAGGTAGGAAATACAAAGTCCACGTCAAACATCGCAGAAAAGCACCTACTAAGCGCGGAGCAGAACGCACCGCAGGGACTTTGCCACCGTGGGCCCCGCCGTGGACTCCACGGCGAATCTCTCTGGCCCGTTGGACCACGGCACACATCTGCCAGCGGCATCTGACAACCTTCGTGCCCCCGGATTTGGAAACCCAGACCTGACGGGCTTATCCGGACAAGAGGGTGGGATTAACTTTCCAATTTTAGGATTACAGACACAGAAAATTAAACCCCGTCTATTCTCCCAAAAAAGAGGGAGTCTCCGGGTTTGCAGAGCTGTGGGGAGATCTCTGCTTCTAAGAAAGCAGAGCGCTGACAGGACAGCAGACACCGTGACCGGCTCCTGCGGGTGTGCTGTTGGTACTAGGAATTGAACCCCAGGGCGTCCTGCTTCTGAACTATACCCTCCGCCCTTTTTACTTATTATTTTTTTACTTTGAAACAAAGCCTCAGTAAGCGGCTGGGCCCCGGGCCTTATTTTGAAACAGGGTCTCACTGAGTGGCTGAGAGTCTCTTTGCTGAGTGGCTGAGGCCGGCCTCCAACCTGCCAGCCTCCTGTCTCAGCCTCCCAAGTAGTGGGATGCCAGGCGTGCGCCTAATTATGCTTCGGGTGGACCGCAGGCTGCAGGGTGGTCTCTAAAGAGAGTCGAGGCTGAGGAGCACTGCCAGTGGGTTTCAGCCACGGAGCCACGCAAAGGGTTGGCGCCAGCTGTAAGCTCTGCAGAAAGGCGGGCGCTTCTCAAAGCCTCCCCCGAACCTCCTCCTTTTTCCATACTGGAAACGCTCTTCCCAAAATAGCTCTGATTAATCCCTTTGGCAAACATATTGGCGTTCGGGAGCACAATTTCGCTAAGTGCACGGCTAAGTGCGATCTCGCCCCAGATCCGCCGATCTGCTGGAGAATTCAAGAAGCCAGATTCTTCCTTTTTTTTTTTTTTTTTTTTTTTTTTTT
>PVLC010046704.1:0-11345 GCA_004027655.1 Graphiurus murinus | reverse complement strand
ACATTTAAAGTTTTATTTTCCTGGAAATGTCTTCACCTGACAAGCTGATAATAAATTGCGTTCTTTCACCTACCTAACCCTTCTGCCATGTCAGCTTGGCCTTCTGACAGTTGGCATTCTCCTTTCTTAAATAGGGCTAACATTTATAGCAATGGTAATTCTAAGGGCCAACATTTGTATGATGCTTACTGTATACCACCTTTGACTTTTCATATCATTTATTAATGATTTATGGTATATCTGGTGTGCTTTTGCCAGCATACTTCATGCATTAACTCATTTTATTCTTATGATTCTGTGATGTTGTCATTCTTATTATCCCCGTTTGGTTGATGGAGTAACTAAGGAGGTTAGGTAACTTGCCAAGATTACAGATGTGGTGAGTATAGGAGCTCGAATTCAAACTGGGACCACTTAGATCTAGAGTTACTTTCTCAAGCCCAATCTTTCAGACTAAGTATCCCTTCATCCTCAAGAAGTGGAAAAAAGCTTCAGAAAGGATCTGATCGATTTGCCTAAAATATCCAAAGCAGCTGCACAATGGTCAACATTTACATAAAAGAATTTCCTTTTTAACTTTTTGATGAACCCTTAACAACTATCTCCACAATTACTCCATTATCTCTAAGGCAGCATTCTGCAAGCTATGTCTTATAATCAGAAAAGTGACAATTTGTAGATCAGCACTGACCAAATATAAAATAAAATCATCGAGAAATTTTTGCCCTTGAAAATTGTAGTATGGCCAATCGGGTCAATGTGCTTTGAAAGCAATGAGTGATGAATATGCAAATAACACTAGCAGTTATGATCAACCAGGTAAATAGAATGAATAAAAATACATAAAAATATTGGTAAGACATTTGAGAATTTGACTTTGATAAATGAAAAAGACACAGAATTGTTCCCTGCCTGAAGCAACAAGAAAAAGTAATTATATCTGGAATGTGTTTTTGCCCAATTCTGCCAGTCAAAATCATGCTCTTCAAAGTCTATGTCTTTAGAGAAGTTTTCCTCATTCCCTAAGTCCTCTATAGTATTCTGTGCTTCTTTGCATTTCCTCTAAAACAGTTCTTTGTACGTTAGCTTGTTGTGTATTTCTCTCACAAGCCATTTTGTAAATTCTCTGCAGGCAGGGGCTGTATCTTCACCACTTTTGTGCATGTTTATGGGCAACCAGCAAGTATGTACTGATTGGCACTCTCGGTTGGTCCCCAGTGGTTTTCTAGCTCTGAATTGGGTCAATAATACATTGGGGAACCATCTGTAAATCACATTCATTCCATGAGTGGTAATGAGTGGAAATATCCTAAAATTATCAGAGAAAATTAAAATGAAAAAGCAATTACATATGGACAGCCTAGTAAAGAGAGTCTCCTCACCTTGCAAGTCAAGTTAAATGAACATGTTCTCAGCAGAGCAACAGAAATCTGCCATTGAGAAGTATTAACTAGGAATATCTTCCTGATGAGTTAAAGATCTTTTTATCTACATAACCAGGAAGCAACCAACCTAAAATATAATAAGTTTCACACCACCTTCAGATTTGCAATGACCACATGTTTTGAGAAATGAGAGAAAGGGACTTAATGCTAAATACAAACAAAAGTCAGTTGTCTTCATGGTGTGTACTACAGTGAGAACTAGCAGGTGAGACTGTATCAAAAATCATCTTTATATTCCTCAAAAGCGAGAGATACATTTTTAAGTAGACAGAAGCATTTAAGTAACTAGAAGACAAATTCCTTTTGAAACCTCAAATGTAATAGAAACTATATACCCTGTATTACTGCTGAACTCTTTTTATTTTGATTTGTGGTTTAACAAAATTCCTTCCATTTACTAATTTGGCTTTCTACATTCTTTGACACTGTCTATAGATGTCTGGAGGTTAGACATAATTGTTATGTCTAACTAGTCTTCTACACTAGCCTTATATCGTACTGATCAATACTCTTTAGATTAATATCCTGATTTATCAATTGTAAGAATGAAAGAGTGAATCATTTAACAAACTCTGTTCATTCCCAAGTGGTGATCTCATCCTAGCCAACTTTCTTGTCCCAGTGCCTACACAGTACAGTGCACATTTTCTTGGATATAGTTTAAGACCCAAAACATATGTACAAACTCATAAGTTTCCTCTGTGATTTGATGCATTTTTGGCTAGACCATAATAGTCATTCTCCTTTGGACAGGGGATTTGCCAGATACCACCATTATGTCTAGTCTCTTTGTTTGGGTTCTCTGGGATACTCTCAGAATATCCACTGGCTTTCACTCAGTTACAGATAATTTGCTGCATTCTTCAATTCTGTTTATTTAAAAATCTCTTTCCTCAGATTTTTGGATAAGAAAACATAAAATTCTTCCAAGGACAGAACACATCTTCAATGAAGAATTACATATCTTAGCCAAAATTTGTCTTTGAAATCTAACCTGCAGTATGTTCGTATCCAGGCTCCGATATTTGCCTTTTTTCTTGTTTCTTTTACCATTAACAATATTTTTTGGTTTTAAAATTAGAAGAATATTTCATCAAATTTTGGGTTGTATTTGGTCACAGCTGAGTAGCCAGTGCTAGACAAATGACTTACAAAGATAGAACCAATGTGAACAACCTCCAAAGCTATGAAACAGAGAGAAAGTCATGGAGAATCATTTGAATATACCTAAAGAAGTCACAGGTAAGAAAGAGGTGAGTTCCCCCAAAATGCAAGATTCTCTAAAAGTTGCCCTTGAACTTCTATATTGCAGTAGATGTGATAAAAGCACACTATCAAAGCTATTCAAATTTAGATTGGCTATGTGATTTACACAGAAAACATACTTTTTTTTTTTTTTTTTTTAGTGGAAAATCCTTGGGGAATAAGTCTGATGCCAAAGAGGATGTGTAACTTAGAAACAAAAATGTACATTCCCTCTCTAGGGTATAGGATGGGGATAGAGAATGTTTTTTAAAGTACACTTTGCATTTATATCAATAGAAAGTGTGTGTGTGAGGGGGAAACTTTAGCGCTCCATTTTTTTTGGTCTGGTTCATTAATCATATTATCCATGTTTAGGGAAAACATGAGACAGAAGAAAATCTAGTTCAAACTGTCACCATGTAGTATTTAGTATTTCTAGAGTATAGCACAAGACCAAAAACATACTGTAAACAATTTCCAAGACAGAATAAATCTTTAAAATTCTAACAAATCTAGTGTTGTATTTAAGTTCATTTTAAGAACATAAACTTACATATTTATATGGGAGTACAATAAAATTTGAAAATTTGGTGAATATGTTATTTATGTGACAGAATATTATCATGTTACTAAGAAAATAGAGATAGTTACCTAAAAGAAAATATGTTGCATTTCTTTTGAGAATGTGTGTTGTATCTGACTCCTGGCTTTGGTTATCAGCTGTATTTGGCTCTCTACCAAATCTGTATCTCTTATCTGGTTTTCCTTTTAGGAGTCAGGTTCATGTTCCAATGGTTGCTATCTAGTTTTGCTACTGTTTCACTCATCTCAAGCACAACTCATTCTCTTTTTGACATCCCATATTGAATCCTTCCCTAGTGTCCCATTGCTGGAAGTGACAGAATCATTGTCTGCAATCCCCAGGCTTGGGACCCTGAAATTCTCTTTGACTGAGGAATTATCTTCAGCTCCAGATCACAAATCAGTGGCTAAGTCTTTTTAGTTCAACCTGCAAATTTCTCTCCACTCCTTTTTTTTTCCTACTCCTACTACCATCTTCTTTTGAGTTATTATGAAAGCTTCCAAACCGATTTCCCTGAATCTAGTCTTTCCTGCCCTTGTCTACTCTTCCACTGCCCTCAATTAAATCTTACTGAAACATTATTGTCATGAAAAATTCCTCTACTTAAAAGCATTCAGAGGTTTTACCTTGCTACTGGGATTAAGTTCAATTGCTTCTTTATGGCCTGTAAAAGACTTAATGCATAATCTCTTTGTTTCTATGCAGAGAGCAAATAAATACTAATTGAGTATCAGGTTTTACGTGTCTTCTCAAGACACTTGGGATGTAAAAACACTACAGAATATATGCCCTGGCTTCAAGGGAGTGAAGTCTAGCTCAGGAAATACAGAAAATATACATAGAAGATAATTATGCAAAGTATAAAAGCCAAGTGAAAGATTTGGATAAGTATCCAAACATTATGACTTGAAGGAGAACTGAATGCAAACCTCTTCTGCCCTCGTGGTCTTGAAATGGACGCTTTCTTTATTGGGGTTCTTATCTCTACAGTACAAAGAACGACACTAGCAGACAACAGAGAGGCGAGCGGGGAGTTTATTGTAAAGAGAACCAGGAAGGGAATAAGAGGCAGATCACTCTTGCAAGCAATGGGGACCTTGGAGTCTAGCAGCTGCTTTTTGGACACTACTTGGGAGTAGGCCAAGCCATGCACCATCAGTTGCAAACTGCTTTTTCCCACAGTCCACAGTCTACAGAAGAAAAGTGCAGGCCACTCCTAGGGGCCACAGTTGACCTCGAGGTCTAGCGGGTATCTTCTGTTCACTACATGGGAGCTGCCCAGGCCAAGTGCAGACAATTACACACGGCCTTCTCTCAAAGTCTATGCAAACTGTGTGTGCAAGAGAAAAGCTTCCAAAGGGAGGGGTTCCCAGAATGGGTAATCATTGAGAGTGGCCAGTCTAGGGGTTTATATACTTCGTTGAGTCTCTTTTCCAATTGGGTCTCAGAGGCAGTTTCTTGGGATTTGCATAGTGTATTTGCATAATGTCTTTGGTTGAGTTTCCTTCTAGACTCTGTTTCCTGGATTCTCTGGGGAGTCTCCTGAGATTGCTTATCAGTAGGAACAACTGGAGTTTTGTGAAGCTCTGTTCACTCTTAGGAGGCTTCTGATCTCATTATCACTTGACATTTGGGAGGTCTGTTTTTTCCAGGAGTTTTGGAAGTTAGCATTTGTTGCTTCTCAGGAAATGAAGGTTTTCCACCATTGTCATCCTGCCCTATCTGCCTACTTCTTTCTACTTCTTCAGTCTATCTAAAATAGAGCTTTTGTTCCTTACATATATGTTTATTTATTGTTTTATATTGTTAGTTTTATATTGTTACATGTTTTGTTCCTTACATATACACTATTTTATATTGTTACATGTTTTGTATATACTGAACTTGAATCCCAATACCATGTAAGATCTTTGACACCATGGCTATATACTAAATACTCAATAAACAAACTGTAAATTGACTGGAATAGCAAATACATTTATTTGATAATGATAATATCAGTAATTATGATAATATCTAATTATAACACACTATTCATGCATGAAAATTGCCATAAGTTTTTAGCAGACTGAAAAATAACCTAGATAATCTTATAATAATAATGAATTATTCATAACTTTATAGCAAGCACAATAGCACATGTAAACTTTTTAAAGAGTATATTTGTACTTTTCTCAGATCGCATACTGAAAATATTTGATGATGAATAATTGAATATTTGGGGAACATTTTGGGAAGATGGGGCTACAACATAATTAAGAACATGGACTTTGGAATTAAAAGCATCCAGGTACAATGTTTGTTTTTCCATGGGGAACTCTAAAGTTTAGTTTGCTAATCTATAAAATTCAGGTAATAATAGTATGTAGTAGTATATTTTTCTATGTGTAATATCAGTAACATACAATACACCTGAGAGGAAAAGAATGATTTAGACATGGTGAGCAGATTGAAATGGGCAGGCCAGGGAACCGCACTCATGGGTGAAGGATACTTGCCCACAGCTTTTATTGTCATTCTTGACAGGAGATTATGGCTTGGACACTGCTTGTATGTGCAGAGTCCTTGAGGTAATGGTCAACTGGGTAAAGTACAGAATACATGTAAATAAATCTTTGAGATAGTGATTAACAAGCAGGATATTTGGGAGTTTGCATCAGGAAGAAATATAGGAATGTTTACCTTGGAGAAATAGGCTGCTTTCAATGAATTCAAAAGTCCAATCATAGCTTTCCATGATCCTTAGAACTTTTCAAGGTAAATGTTAACCTCCGTCTGGCAGTTGCCTTCTCCACATAATGTATACAAAATATAATTCGTTATTATTATTATATTTTATTAGGTAATCTCTAAGGTTGTTTGCAAATTAAAAATAAGATAGTTAAGAGAGAAATGATGGAAACAAGTTAATATATATGTTTGTGTAATTTCATCTATAGTTATTAAACATGAAAAGTAATGATTAAGAGCAAACTCAGCAAATCAAATGGGAAAACAGAGTCACTAATTCTTGGTGGTATTTGTAAGTTATTAAATCATTTTATCAGAAAACCAATGCTCTAGATCCTAGTTTTCTATGAATTTGATTAATTTTATACGTATTTATTCATACATATTCAGGTATAGTTGTGTAAAACATTCTGAATAGTGCTTGCCCTCAGGGAGGTTATAATTGAGCAAATAATTATCAGAGAACATTTTTGATTAATGTATAAGGAAAAATGCATGGTGCTCTAAGATTGTATATGAAGGGGGCCCCTTGCAGTATGGGGGAGGGGTCAGAGAAGTAAAATTTAACTCAAAAATCATGGATGAAAGGCACTCGTTAAGCGATAGGAAAGAGTTATCCATGATGAGAGATGTATATCTGCAGAGTGCTTGGAAGAGAGGATTGAAGAGACTGCAAAGTGAGCCATGACTGGAGGGGAAGAAGTAGAGAGAGTAATGTGAGACAGGTAGGAGACTGAGGTAGGGGACCAATTGGTCAAGGCCAAGTCAATGGTACTGAGCTTTGTTCTAAGATCAACTAGAGATAGGGAAAGGTTTTAAGAAGAAAGACTAGAGTCTTGTCTCAGTTCAATATTTACTAAATACATGAATGAATTGCCATGTTGCTTTGGATAAACACATAAATTTCTGCTTTCTTATCTTTAAAATAGAGCTAAAGATAATGAGAGTTCTTCCAGGAGAGAAAATGGGGTAATTAGTGAAAGCATTTCTAAATGAAGAAAATAGAGCGAGAGCGAGAGCGAGAGCGAGAGAGAGAGAGAGAGAGAGAGAGAGAATATGAATAATAATGTAAAAATTTGTGCATGTATGTTTGTATCACTTTGAACCTCACTATGATGCATAATTACATTGCACAGGTACAAGTATAAGGAAAAAATTCCTAGCCTATGGCCTCAAGTATTTAAAATTCTCACCTCAACATTGATACCATATTGAAGAGCTTATGAGGTCAGGGGTGGGAGTAAGTGTATAAAAAGTTGCAAATGACAGACAAGAATATAGGAATTAAATTATTCCATTTATGGAAATAAGGAGATGTAACATTTTTGCCTTACTGCTTCAAAAGATTTTGTATTTCTGAGTTTTATAATTTCAGTTAAAAAGAGAGAACAAAAGATGATGTTGAAGAATAAATAACTTTATTATTTGACTTTTTTTTGGCCCTGGGTATTTCTTAATATATAAACCAGAATCTCTGTACAGAGTGACTATGACAGACTTATTGAAGAGCCCACTTAGAACAATTTCTTTCTAGAACATTAACTTTATGCCTAGATTTTAAATCAGAAACTCATGGGACCATAAGGAAAAGCAATGAGAGTATATTTACTTTGGGTCTCTGACCTGCAGTAAAGAGAGAACCTAATTGTTTTGGTCAGATGGGGCTCCCTGTCTAGTTATAAAAGATCTCTGAGAAAAACCTGTTTTATTGAAATAATGTTGGGGATGAACTGCAAGTCAGATGAAAGCACTAAGCCAAAGTTCAGGGTAATTTTAGAGCAGCCTTTGCTCTATAGAAGCATGAAAGACCCCAAGAGAACAATGTCAAAGGTCATGCTGATATGTTGACTTATCCTGAAAAGACTATAATGAGTTTGACTGGAACAATCCTAAATGTATTTATTGAGCACCCATTATAGGACTGGCACCATTCCAAAGAAACCTTCTAGATGGTAGGAGACTGGTCATTTTCTACAGAGAGGGAAATTGATTTCCTACCCAGGATCAACTTTATGGGGAGCAAGCTATTTGCTTTATTTATGGCTTGAACTCAGCTCCCTGCTGTAATAATTCAAATTCTGTAGGTACAGACCTCCTTCTTATTTAGATATTGACTAGAAAGGGAGTCAGCTTAGAGCTGGCCCTGCTGCTAGTTGCAGGGGGTTTGGGTTTATGCTAATGAATGGGGCCAAAGCTTTCAGGGATTTGCTTCCATTACTAAAGCCAAGGAACACTTTCCAGGACTCTTGGTCAGGCTTCACAATAAGAACAGAAGTCTATATGCTCCATGCTGAAGGCTATTTGTTGGGCTTGAAACAAAACTAAATAAAGCAAAACTTAATGGAAAAGTTTAGTTTCTTAATATAAAGTTTTCTGTCTAAATAAACAGAAAGTAAAGAAAGAAGGCTGAGCAACTCAGGAAACATAATCATAAGGAGGGGATATCATGAACTTGTCTTGGGGGTCCAACTCCTAACTCAGATTTAACCTCAACTAAAATGAAAATTTTATAAATTTTAAAATTATTTGCAATTGAGTTATATAGTTTAAATAGCTGGATTTAAGAAAGCGAAATCTTAAAGATTTATGATATTTTTCTAAAGTAAGAAGCTTATTTGAGTTTTTACCTTAATAATTCTTAGGGCTTAATATATTCTGTTCTCTTTACTGAGAGCATGAAGCCAAAGACCTATGTATGAATCAATTTTCAATGAGGAAAGACATATTGCTGAAATACAGTAAAGTCATGGACAATCCACTTGGAAATAAATTGTAGGATTTTAGAGAACCAACACTACCAGATATGATATTGGCATGTCACATGAAACATAAAGTCCTTCAAAAGTGTAAATAATATTATTGTGGTAGAAAAATAGGCATTTCTTTTTTTAAAGTTATAAACCAACTCTGAAATATTTGAATGTATTTTCAATAATATAAATATGGTAAAACTTTATCAATCTGGTCCTTAATTCTTGTAAATCTATTCTCTTTTTTCTGCTTAAATAACTTTATTCAACCTAATTTTTAAATCCTTTCTCTGTCTTTAATATAATGGCAAACAATGCCTTTAAATTCATTGGCATATTTGCAAAACATATGCAAAATATTCAAACGCTAAATTTTGGGTCCATTTACTTTCTTTTCTTCCATGGATTCTTTTGAAAGTCTTGATATGCTTTCAATAGACTCTGTCCTTTTAAAATTCACACCCATTTAGAATATGAAACTGTACCCAAACTATTTTATTCTATTTTTATAACCCTATATGTCATCCTTGAATATTAAGTTAGTTATCTTATGCATTTTATAGGTTGTTATTTCACTACCTTTAGATGACCAGCAATCTTCAATGATCTGTTAAAGGCAACAAAAGGTCTTCCTTGTATGTCTGAAATATTGAGCCTGGAGTGCTGTATGCTTTTGTGGTACGGGGATGGAAGCCAGGGGCATCTACCTCCAAGCTAC
The DNA here is from genome assembly GCA_004027655.1 of Graphiurus murinus. Taxonomy (NCBI): domain Eukaryota; kingdom Metazoa; phylum Chordata; class Mammalia; order Rodentia; family Gliridae; genus Graphiurus; species Graphiurus murinus. The sequence goes on along the minus strand of PVLC010046704.1, from coordinate 1,874 downwards.
ACCCCCAGTCCTATTTTTTATTCTTTATTTTTGAAATTTTTTTATTCTTTATTTTATTTTATTCTTTATTTTTATTCTTTATTTTATTCTTTATTTATTCTTTATTCTTTATTTCACTATGTTGTGGAGGGCCTCACTTAGTAGCTGAGGCTGGCCTTGAACCTGTGATCCTCCTATCTCAGCCTTTCAAGTACTGGGATTACAAGCATGCACCACCACGCCCAGCTTAAAGCTATCTTTTAAAAAGCTGGTAGGTCCACAGAAATCGATGGTGGCAGTTTTACCCAATGAGCAATTGTTGAATGCTTACTGCTTTCCTGCTAATAGAAACGATGATGAGGAAGCATTTATCTTAAAGGATCTGATTTCACATTTGTGTTAAAAAGTAATGAGTAATACGAATATAAATAGACATCACTTCTGCTTCTGGGAATTTTTATCACACTAGGTAGGAAATGACACACATATGTACCTTCTTGGAAAGTAAAGGCAGAGGGGGATTCTTTGAAAGCTACTAATGAATTCTGAGCAAATGGCCTCAGTTTTCATAATGTATACCTAATATATCAAAAGGAAATGAAATTGGTTTGTCAAAGAGATAGCCACAATCCATGCAGCACTGCTCACAAGACCAAAGATATGAATCAACCTAAGTGTCTATCAATGGATAAATAAAGAAAAAAAATCAATGGAATATGATTTGATTTAGATTTAAAAAAGAATGGAATACTGTCATGTGCCGCAACATGGATGAACCTGAAGGACATTATGTTAAGAGAAATAAGCCAGACAAATAAGGATAGATATTGCATGATCTCACTTACCTGTGGAATCTAAATAAATCAGACTCACAAAACTAGAGAGGAGAATGGTTGTTACCAGAGGTTGATGAGGGGAGAGGAAGAAATGGATAGATAATGCTCAGAGGGTAGAAAGTTTCAGTTAGAAAGAATGTATAAGTTCTGGAAATTTATTATAGAATATGGTGTCTATAATTAATAATAATGTATTATTGTATACTTGGAAATTACTAATATATTAGATCTTAAATATTTTCACCACAAAAATGGTTAATATATGAGTAACTTAATTAATTTGTTTTAATCATTTCACAATATAGAAAACATCATTTTTATACAATAAAAGCATATACTTTTTATCTGCCAAATATGACTTAATAAAGATGGGGGAGGGGAAAGGAGCTTACTGTTGATTATATCGCACTTGAAAAAATTCTTGAGCCTGTCAAGGTGGGTTATGAGGCCACGTATGATGGCATATCTCTGTAATCTCAGTAATTGGGAGGCTGAGACAGGAGAGTCACAAGTTGTAGACCCTCCTGTCTCAGCCTCCCAAGCAACATAGAGAGATTCTCAGCAATCTAGTGAGACCCTGTTATAAAACAAAAAATAAAAAAGGGCTGAGGGTGTAGCTCAGAGATAGAATGGCCCAGGTAAAATGCCCCCCCCTACACAGAAACACACACACACACACAAACACACTAAAAAGGAAGGTGAGCAATGAGCTACATGATTGTTCATTCACAAAGCGATAAGTAAGGAAGACACTGTGGCAAGTTCTAGTGATACAAAGGTAAATATACACAGATTTTGCCCTTAAAGAACCTATATTCTAAAAAGAAAGTCAAATTCCAACTTATAAGACAATATGGTAAATATTGTCATAAACATATGAAAAACGCATGATGTAGAAAAGAAGTACCTTATAGCAGAACTCTTCAAAGCCGGCTTATCAAGAATTTCCTCCACCCACTTGCTTTAGGTGACTGTCTTTTTCTGTGAGTCTATAGGTACAGGTAAGGAGTGGTGCCACTGACAAAAGAAGAAACAGAAGTGTGGGCAAGTGCAATACTC
>PVLC010046703.1:0-11338 GCA_004027655.1 Graphiurus murinus | reverse complement strand
AAGTCTGGTTTATAATGTTGTTTCTATTGATAACAGAAGCCCTGGCAGACTAAACTTGAAGGTGGAAGATGCCTAATACCTGTCTGGTTTGATGACTTTGATGACTTAGCATTTTTTTTTTTTTTTTTTTTTTTTGCAGTACTGGGGATGGAACCTGGGGGCATTCTACCTCTGAGCTACACACCCCCAGTCCTATTTTTTATTCTTTATTTTGAAACAGGGTCTCCCTAAATTGTGGAGGGCCTCACTAAGTAGCTGAGGCTGGTGTCAAACCCATATCCTCCAGTTTCAGCCTCCCAAATGCTGGGATTACAAGGGTGAGCGACCATGCCTGGCTATGATTTAGCATCTTACAATTTCTTCTCTCTCTTTTTTTTTCGTGGTACTAGGGTTAAAATCCACGGCCATCCAAGCAGGGCAGGTGGTGCCTGCTTGTAATCCCAGTACTCGGGAGGCTGAGACAGGAGGATTATAGGTTCATGGCCAAACTCAATTACTTAGTGAGACCCTCTGCAACTTAGTGAGACCCTGTTTCAAAATAAAGAACAGACAGGCGTGGTGGAGAACGCTTGTAATCCCAGCATTTCGGAGGCTGAGACTGGAGGATCTGGGTTTGTGGCCAGCCTCAGCTACCTAGTGAGACACTCCGAAACTTAGGGAGACCCTGTTTCAAAATAAAGAATAAAAAATAGGGCTGATGGTATAGCTCGGAGGTAGAATGCCCCTGAGTTCAATCCCCAGTACCACAAAAAAAAAAAAAAAAAAAAAAAAAGGAAAAAAAAATAGGGCTGAGGGTATAGCTCAGAGGTAGAATGCCCCTGGGTCCATCACCAGTACAGAAAAAAAAAAAAAAAAGAATCTAGGGCCATTCTACCTCTGAATTACACCTCCAGTCCTATTTTATTTTTATTTTGAAACAGGGTCCAAGCCGGGCGTGGTGGCGCACGCTTGTAATCCCAGCATTCGGGAGGCTGAGACCGGAGGATCCGGGTTCGCGGCCAGCCTTAGCTACGTAGTGAGGCACTCCGCAACTTAGTGAGACCCTGTTTCAAAATAAAGAATAAAAAATAGGGCTGGGGGTGTAGCTCGGAGGTAGAATGCCCCTGAGTTCAATCCCCAGTACCGCAAAAAAAAAGAAACAGGGTCTGGCTAGATTGATGAGAGTTTCACTCCTTGCTGAGGCTGTCCTTGAATCTGTGATCCTCCTGTCTCACCCTCCAAAGTACTGGGATTACACCTGTGTGCCACCATGCCTTGCTTCAGCCCTATTTTATCTTTTATTTTGGAACAGGGTCTCACTAAATTACAGAAGGCCACACTAAATTGCTGAGGCTATCCGTGAAGCTGGGATTCACCTGACTCAGCCTCCAAAGTACTATGATTACAGACATGCTCCCGGCTAGCATTTTAATTTTAAAGCTTAAGTTTTACATTTTTATTGAATATCATTACATTTTGGGTTCAGAATCAATTTATTAAAGATGTGGCCTTTTAGGCACATTGTTTAAGTCTCAAGAATGTCATTGAAAGAACAAACACCTTACCCTCTGGCTTCCAAGTCATACAAAAGGACTGAGAGTTAACACTCTCCCACCCTGTCTGCACCAGACTTCATTTTGTTTTCTGAATGCTGAGCTATGCCTTAGGCCGTGCATCGGGGTGTGCTGCCATCTTCTGGAAGGAATAAGTATTGACTACTTTTGTTTTCATCAAGGTTAAAGCTAAGTTCCTCTTACAGAAATGTATTGCAAAGACCATTTCTCCCTCTCCCTCTCTTGTGGTACTGGGATTTAACCCAGGCCTTGTGTATGCTAGGCAAGTGCCCTACCACTGAGTTACATTCCTAGTCCTTTTTATTTTTATTTTGAGAGAGGTCTTTACTAAATTTCCCAGGCTGGCCTTGAACCTGTGATCTCTTGCCTCAGCTTCCTGAGTCGCTGAGGTTGCAGGCATATGCCACTGGGCCTGGTCCCACAAAGACCATTTCTTTCTTTCTTTCTTTTTTTTTTTTGGCACTGGGGATTGAACTCAGGGGCCTTCTACCTCCAAGCTATAGCCCCAGACCTATTTCTTTTCTTTTCTTTTTTTTTTTTTTTCGGTACTGAGGATTGAACTCAGGGGCATTCTACCTCCGAGCTATATCCCCAGCCCTATTTTTTATTCTTTATTTTGAAACCGAGTCTCACTAAGTTGTGGAGTGCCTCACTAGGTATCTGAGGCTGGCCGCAAACCCGGATCCTCTGGTTTCAGCCTCCCGAATGCTGGGATTACAAGCGTGCGCCACCACGCCCGGCTCCCCAGACCTATTTCTTATTCTTTATTTTGAAACAGGGTCTCACCAAGTTGTGGAGAGCCTCACTAGGTAGCTGAGGCTGGCTGCAAACCTGGGTCCTCTGGTCTCAGCCTCCCAAATGCTGGGATTACAAGCGTGTGCCACCGCGCCCAGCTCAAAGACCATTTCTAACTAGCTTTATGTAGGGTAAAAACTGAGCAGCATGTTGGCATTCTTGAGAGTGAGGTCAAGAGAAGCGGAGTACCTTGAAAGCACTGTAGTCCTTGCTGTTCTTCAGGATGCCCAGCTCATTGAGCTTCTGTGCTATCAGTGTCAGCATCAAGCTGTAGATATTCTCCAGGCTTGTCCCAGGAGAACAGAGCGCTAGACAAGCTCTCTGGATCTCTAGAACAGCTTCATAGAGTTCTGCCTGAGCTGTAGTGAACCTGTGAGCAGGAAAGCCAAAGAACTTGGATTCAGAATAATTGGATATTTCATGAAGTTTGCCTCTGTTTGATTAGACAAACCTCAGGCTGCTGCTGCTGCGGGCATTGTTTATGGAGGTTTGTACCTGTGTGTGGTGGCACACACCTGCAATCCCAGTACTTTGGAGGCTGAGACAGGAGGATCCCAGGTTCAAGGACACCTCAGCTTAGATCCTGTTTGAAATTAAAAAATAAGCCAGGCAGGGCATGGTGGCACACGCTTGTAATCCCAGCATTTGGGAGGCTGAGACTGGAGGATCTGGGTTCGAGGCCAGCCTCAGCTACCTAGTGAGGCACTCCACAACTTAGTGAGACCTGGTTTCAAAATAAAGAATAAAAAATAAGGCTGAGGGTATAGCTCAGAGGTAGAATGCCCCTGAGTTCAATCCCTAGTACTGCAAAAAAAAAAAAAAAAAAAAAAAAAAAAAAAAAAAAAAAAAAAAAAAAAAAAAAAAAAAAAAAAAAAAAAAAAAAAAAAAAAAAAAAAAAAAAAAAAAAAAAAAAAAAAAAAAAAAAAAAAAGCCAGAGCTGAGCATGGTGGTACATGCTTGTAATCTCAGTAATAGAGAGGCTGAGACGGGAGGATGGAAGATTCACAACCAGCCTCGGCTACTTAGTGAGCCGCTGGCAATTTTGTGAGACTCTGTTTCAAAATAAAGAATAAAAAATAGAGCTGGGGCTGTAGCTCAGAGGTAGAATGCCCCTGGGTTCCATCGAAGAAAGGAAAGAAAGACAGGAAGGAGGGAAGAGAGAAAGGAAGGAAGGTAGGTCTCATTAAGTTTCAGGGGGAGGGGGGGCTCCTTGAGTTGCTGAGGCTGGCCTGGAACCTGTGATCTTCTAGTCTCAGCTTCCCAAATACTGGGATTACAGTCGTACATTACCACACCCAGATGTAGCTCAGAGGCAGAATGCTCCTGCGCTCAAATGAGAGTGCCACCACCACCACCACCAAAAAATCCCCCCAAAATAAAACAAACAAACAAAAAAACTACCTGTCTACTTATATAAGTCTCACACACACACACACACACAGAGTCATGAACTGCATAATGATGTTTTTGTCCATGATGAACAGCATATACAACAGTGGTTTCATATGATTATAACAATTGAAAAATTCCTATTGCTCAGTGATATCATATCCATCTTTCTTTTTTGCAGTACTGGGGGTTGAACCCAGGGACATTCTACCTCCGAGCTACACCCCACGTCCTATTTTTTATTCTTTATTTTTTCGGTCCTGGGGATTGAACTCAGGGGCATTCTACCTCCAAGCTATACCCCCAGCCCTATTTTTTAGATTTTATTTTGAAACAGGGTCTCACTAAGTTGCGGAGTGCCTCACTAGGTAGCTGAGGCTGGCTGCGAACCCGGATCCTCCGGTCTCAGCCTCCCAAATGCTGGGATTACAAGCGTGTGCCACTATGCCCAGCTTTATTCTTTATTTTGAAACAGGGCCTCACTAAGTAGCTGAGGCTGGTTTGGAACTGGGATCTTCCAGCCTCAGCCTCCCAAGTACTAGGATTACAAGTGTGTGCCACCACGCTTGGCTCATATCCATCTTAATGTTGTAGCCCAACATTTCTTACACATGTGTGATGATACTGGTGTAAAGAAACTTACTGTGCTGCAGCTGAATAAAAGTAAAGCACAAGACTGGGTATGGTAGCCGGGTGTGGTGGCGCACGCTTGTAATACCAGCATTTAGGAGGCTGAGACCAGAGGATCTGGGTTCGCGGCCAGCCTCAGCTACCTAGTGAGGCCCTCCGAAACTTAGTGAGACCCTGTTTCAAAATAAAGAATAAAAATAGAAGCTGGGTGTGGTGGCGCATGCTTGTAATACCAGCATTTGGGAGGCTGAGACCGGAGGATCTGGGTTTGCAGCCAGCCTTAGCTACTTAGTGAGGCCCTCCGCAACTTAGTGAGACCCTATTTCAAAATAAAGAATAAAAAATAGGGCTGGGGGTATAGCTGGGAGGTAGAATGCCCCTGAGTTTAATCCCCAGTACCGGAAAAAAAAAAAAGACTGGGTATGGTGATGAATGCCTAAAATCTTACTACTTGGGAGGCTGAGACAGGAGGATTGCAGGTTTGAGGCCCAGTCCAGTAACTTAGTGAGACCCTCTGCAACTTAATAAGACCCTCTTTTTTTGTCTGTGTGGTACTGGGGATTGAACCCAGAAGCATTCTACCTCGAGCTACATCCTTAGCCTAATTTTGTTTCTTATTTGGAAACAAGGTTTGGCTAGGTTGATGGGAGTCTCACTACTTGCTGAGGCTGTCCTCAAACCTGTGATCCTTCTGTCTCAGCCTCCCAAGTAGTGGGATTTCAGGTGTGATCCACCATGCCCAGAAAGACCCTCTTTTAAAATAAAAAATAAAAAGGGCTAGGGGTGCAGTTCAGAGGTAGAATGCCCCTAGGTTTTCAATTCCCAGTTAAAAAAAAAAAGACTGAAAATTTCTGTTTATTTGTGTAAGTCCTCTGGTACCTTCAAATAGCAGTTCTTAATATTTTGTCTTGATTTTTTTTTTTTCCCACCCTGTGGTACTGTGATAGAATCCAGGGACATTCTACCTCTGAGCTATACCGCCAGCCCGTTTTATTCTTTTATTTTGAAACAGGGTCTACGTTGCTGAGGCTGGCTGTGAACCTGTGATTCTTCTATCTCAGCCTTCCAAGTACTGAGATTACAAGCATGTGCCACAATGCCCAGCTCCGTTTTTTTTTTTTTTTTTTTTTTTTGGTGGTGTTGGGGACTGAACCCAGGGGCATTCTACCTCTGAGCTACACTCCCAGACCTATTTTATTTTATTTTTTTGCGGTACTGGGGATTGAACTCAGGGGCATTCTACCACCGAGATATACCCTCAGCCCTATTTTTTATTCTTTATTTTGAAACCGAGTCTCACTAAGTTTTGGAGTGCCTCACTAGGTAGCTGAGGCTGGCCACGAACCCGGATCCTCCGGTCTCAGCCTCCCGAATGCTGGGATTACAAGCGTGCGCCACCACGCCCGGCTCCCTATTTTATTTTTTATTTGGAAACAGGGTCTCACTAAGTTGCAGAGGGCCTCACCAAGTAGCTAAGGCTGGCCACAAACTTGTGATCCTCCTGTCTCAGCCTCCCAAGTACTGGGATTACAAGCGTGCTGTGTGCCACCAGGCCCGGCTCTGATTTTCTTTTTTTTTGTGGTACTGGGAATTAAAACCAGGGGTGCTCTACTACTAAGCTGTATTGCCAGCCATTTTTTACTTTTTTTTTTGTGGTAATGGAGTCTGAACCCAGGGACAACATTCTACCTTCAAGCTACACACCCAGCACTATATATATATATATATATATATATATATTTTGGTACTGGGGATTGAACCCAAAGGCATAGTCCCAGCCCAATTTTATTTCTTATTTGGAAACAGGGTCTCACTAGGTTGTTGAGAGCCTTGTTAAGTTGCCTAGACTGGCTTCAAACCTGTGATCCTGCTGTTTCAGCCTCCCAAGTACTACTGGGATAGTGCCACCATGTCCAGCACTATTTTTTTATTCTTTATTTTGAAATAGGGTCTCACTAAGTTGCAAAGGGTCTCACTAAGTAGTTGAGGCTGGCTTCGAACCTGCAATCCTCCTTTTAAGGCCTCCCAAGTACTGGAATTACAAGCATGAGCTATATCACTAGCCATTTTTTTTTGTGTGTGTGTGTGATACTGGGGATTGAAGCCCGGGGCATTCTACCTCCAAGCTACACCCCAGTTCTTTTATTTATTTATTTATTTATTTAGCTACTGGGGATTGAACTCAGGGGAATTCTACCTCCGAGCTATACCCCAGACCTATTTTTTATTCTTTTATTTTGAAACAGCCTCACTAGGTAGCTGAGGCTGACCACAAACCTGGATCCTCTGGTCTCAGACTCCCAAATGCTGGGATTACAAGCGTGTGGCACCACGCCCTATAATTATTGTCTTTGGAGGGTTAATCCAGCCAAGCTATCCTACTATAACTGAAATTCTATTTCTGTGATCAGCAAAAACAAAAACACTAAAATACTTCACACATATTTCTTTCTTTTTTTGTGGTACTGGAGATGGAACCCAGGGGCCTTCTATCTCCGGGCTACACCCTCAGACCTATTATTATTATTTTTTGGAAACAGGGTCTCGCTAAGTTGCTGAGTTTGGCTTTGAACTTGCAATCCTCCTGTCTCAGCTTCCCAAGTACTGGAATTACAAGCATGCCCCACCACACCTGGCCTTCACACATATTTAAAATATACGTGTGTGTGTGAGAGTTAACATAGTATTTTTAGGTGTCTGACTCTACATCTGATGAACAAAGCAGGCTTAGTGAACAACATGAGCATTGCCAAGGCAGGTCAGCTCACCTGCAAGAGCCCTGTTTGTTTGTTTGTTTGTTTGTTTATTTATTTATTTTGTGGTACTGGGGATTGAACTCAGGGGCATTCGACCTCTGAGCTATATCCCCAGCCCTATTTTTTATTCTTTATTTTGAAACTGGGTCTAAGTTTCGGAGTGCCTCACTAAGTAGCTGAGTCTGGCCTCGAACCCAGATCCTCTGGTCTCAGCCTCCCAAGTACTGGGATTACAAATGTGCGCCACCACGCCCGGCTTTTAGTCATTTATTCCAAGTATATCTATGTATCAACTCATCCACCTAAAATGCAGCGGGGTACGTTACTCTGTAGAAGCCTTACCTGCCACTGACAGGCCAGGTACGGGTGATGTCACTCACGTAGCAGGAAGACTCACAACCTCCATCCAGAAGCACCATTTCCCCAGCCTAGAACAAAGCAGGAAAGGGCTAAGTAAGTGATTTCACAATCACGAGAGGTTTCTTCTTCTAACCAAAAATATGTCTTCAGCCGGGCGTGGTGGCGCACGCTTGTAATCCCAGCATTCGGGAGGCTGAAACCGGAGGATCCGGGTTTGCGGCCAGCCTCAGCTACCTAGTGAGGCACTCCGCAACTTAGTGAGACTCGGTTTCAAAATAAAGAGTAAAAAAGTAGGGCTGGGGGTGTAGCTCGGAGGTAGAATGCCTCTGAGTTCAATCCCTAGTACTACAAAAAAAAAAAAAAAGTCTTCTACTTTATTTTCAAGAGCTTTATTTATTGGCAGTTCTGGGGATGGAACCCTGGGTCTTACACAACCTAGGCTAAGAACTTTACCACTGAGTTATTTCCCCAGCCCCCCCTTTTTTTCTTTGCAGTAGTGGGGATTGAACTCAGGGGCATTCTACCTCTGAGCTACACCCCCAGTCCTATTTTTTTATTCTTTATTTTGAAACAGGGTCTCACTAAGTTGCGGAGAGCCTCACTAAGTAGCTGAGGCTGGCCACGAACCTGGATCCTCCGGTTTCATCCTCCCAAGTACCGGGACTATAAGCGTGCGCCACCATAGCCTGGCTATCTCCAGCCCTTTTTAATTAATTAATTCATATTTTTTAAGAGAGGGTTTGCTAAGTCACCCAGACTGACCTTAAACTGGTGATCTTACTGCCTCAGCCTCTGGCATAGCTACAATTATAGGTATGTACCATTGCATCCAGCATAAGAACAAAAACAAAACAAAACAAAACAAAAATGCTGGGCATGGAGGCATATGCCTGTAACGCCAATACTTGGAGCCTGAGACAGGAGAATCACAGGTTTGCAGCCAGCTTCAGCAATTTACTGAAAGCCTGTTCCCAAATTAAAAAAATAAATAAATAAAATAGGGCTGGGAGTGTAGCTCAGAGGTAGAACGCTCTTGGGTTCAATCCCCAGTCCCCCCTCACTTCCCCACATGCACAGTAATTTTTTTTGTTTTTTTTTTGCGGAACTGGGGATTGAACTCAGGGGCATTCTACCTCTGAGCTACATCCCCAGCCCTATTTTTATTCTTTATTTTGAAACAGGGTCTCACTAGGTTGCAGAGGGCCTCACTAAGTAGCTGAGACTGGCAACGAACCCAGATCCTCTGGTCTCAGCCTCCCAAGTACTGGGATTACAAGCATGCGCCACCATGCCCGGCTCCCCCAGCCCTTTTCATGTTTTTATTTTTATTTTTTTTGTGGTTCTGGGGATTGAACTAAAAGGTATTCTACCTTCAAGCTACACTCCCAGTCCTATTTTATTTCACAGGAGGACTGCAAGTTTGAATTGAGGATAGCCATAGCAGTGTAGCAGGACTCTCAGCAATCTAGCGAGACCCTGTTTCAGAATAAAAAATAAAAAGGGCAGGGTGTGTAGCTCAGAGGTAAAATGTCCCTGGGTTAAATCCCCAGGACCAACCAACAAACAAATGAACAACAACAACAAAATAAAATGCTCTTTAAATGCAATTAGTTGTGAAAGTAGAAAGTCAATGACTTTTTTTGTGTGTGTGTGGCACTGGGGACTGAACCCAGTGGCATTCTACCTCTGAGCTACACCCCCAATGTATTTTATTTTTTATTTGGAAACAGAGTCTCACTAAATTGCTGAGGGCTTCACTGACTTGCCTAGGCTGTCCTTCAATCTGTGATCCTCCTGTCTCAGCCTCCCAAGCACTGGGATTACAAGCGTGCAGCACCACACCTGGCAGTCAATGACTCTTCTTTTTTTTTCCTTTTGCGGTACTGGGGATTGAACTCAGGGGCATTCTACCTCCGAGCTATACCCCCAGCCCGATTTTTTATTCTTTATTTTGAAACAGGGTCTCACTAAGTTGCGGAGTGCCTCACTAGGTAGCTGAGGCTAGCCGAGAACCCGGATCCTCCGGTCTCAGCCTCCTGAATGCTGGGATTACAAGCGAGCGCCACCACGCCCAGCTCCTAATGACTCTTCTTTTAATTTTTTTTCCTGTAGTGCTGAGAATGGAACCCAAGGGGCCTTCTACCTCCAGACTACACCCCAGACCTATTTTATTTCTTATTTGTAAACAGGGCGTTGCTAGGTTGCTGAGGCTGGCTTCAAATCTGTGATCCTCCTGTCTCAACCTCCCAAGTACTGGGACTATAAAGGAGTGCCACCACGCCCGGCTAGTCAAGGACTTTTCTACTGGAGCACCTGCAACTTGTGGGAGCAGAACTGAAGGGTTTTTTTTTGTGTGTGTGTGGTACTGGGGATTGAACCCAGGGGCATTCTACCTCCGAGCTATATCCCTAGCCCTTTTTATTATTTGGGTCTCACTAAGTTGCTGAGAGCCTCGCTAAGTTGCTGAGAACCTCACTAAATTGCTGGGGCTGGCTTTGAACCTGGGATCCTCCTTCTTAGTCTCTCAAGTCCTGGGATTAGAAGCATGCTCCAACACCCCTAGCAAACATTGAAAGTTTTTTATGTACCTTGATGAGTTGATTATTCTTCACATAATGCAAAGTGTTTGACCGATTTCCACCAGCAACCACAGGTGGGTACGCTAAGATGTCTGCGCCACGAGCCCGGCATTCAAATTCAAACTGCAAAAACAACAACATATGACTGCCCCAGCCCCAGATGTCAACAGCCTGCACCTCTCTACCAGCACTTATTGTAAGTCACCACTAGAAAACTAGTCATCATATATATATATATTTTTGCAGTACTGAGGATGGAACATGGGGGCATTCTACCTCTGAGCTACAGGCCTAGCCCTATTTTTTTTAATTCTTTATTTTGAAACAGGGTCTCACTAAGTTGCAGAGGGCCTCACTAAGCAGCTGAGGCTGGCCGAGAACCTGGATCCTCCAGTCTCAGCCTCCCAAATGCTGGGATTACCAGTGTGCGCCACCACGCCCAGCTCTAGTCATCGTATTTAACCAAAAAAAAAAAAAAAATTTTTTTTTAAATGTGTGTGGTACTAGGGATTGAACCCAGAGGCATTCTACTTTCAAGCTACACCCAAGCCTGATTTTATTTCTTATTTGGAAACAGGATAAACAGGGTCTCTAGGTTGATGAGTATCTCACTACTTGCTGAGGCTGTCCTCGAGCCTGCGATCCTCCTGCCTTAGACTCCCAAGTACTAGGATTACAGGCATGCACCACCATGCCCGGCTACTTAACCAAACTTTTTATGCCTTAATTCCAGTTACTTCTTTGACTGTTATTTCAGAAGCTATACTTACTTAGCTAAACAAGAAAATATAGGTGACTTTTTTTTTTTTTTTTGCAGTACTGGGGATGGAACCCAGGGGCATTCTACCTCTGAGGTATACCCCCAGCCCTATTTTCTTTTTTTTTTTTTCGGTACTAGGGATTGAACTCAGGGGTGTTCTACATCCGAGCTATACCCCCAGCCCTATTTTTTATTCTTTTTTTTTTTTTTTTTTTTTTTTTTTTTTTTTTTTTTGCGGCACTGGGGGTTGAACTCAGGGGCGTTCTACCTCCGAGCTATACCCCCAGCCCTATTTTTTTTTTTATTCTTTATTTTGAAACCGGGTCTCACTAAGTTGTGGAGTGCCTCACTAGGTAGCTGAGGCTGGCCTCAAACCCGGATCCTCTGGTCTCAGCCTCCCAAATGCTGGGATTACAAGCGTGCGCCACCATGCCAAGCTCCCTATTTTCTTTTTTTTTTTTGCAGTACTGGGGATTGAACTCAGGAGCATTCTACCTCTGAGCTACACCCCCAGCC
>PVLC010046702.1:0-11294 GCA_004027655.1 Graphiurus murinus | reverse complement strand
TTTTTTTTTTTTTTTTTGCGGTACTAGGGATTGAACTCAGGGGCATTCTACCTCCGAGCTACACCCCCAGCCCTATTTTTTATTCTTTATTTTGAAACCGAGTCTCACTAAGTTGCGGAGTGCCTCACTAGGTAGCTGAGGCTGGCCGCGAACCCGGATCCTCTGGTCTCAGCCTCCCGAATGCTGGGATTACAAGCGTCCGCCACCACGCCCGGCTCCAGCCCTATTTTTTATTTTGAAACAGGTTCTCACCAAGTTGTGGAAGGCCTCACTAAGTAGCTGAGGCTGGCTGCAAACCTGGATGGATTTCAAGTGTGCGCCACCATGCCCTTTATTTTTTTAACTGACACAAAGTTTCAAAAACATATATGGCTTATTTAGACTTTAGAGTGTCAAAGCTATTATGCAAACCCGGCGTGGTGGCGCACGTAATCCCAGCATTCGGGAGGCTGAGACCAGAGTATCCGGGTTCCGCGGCCAGCCTCAGCTGCCTAGTGAGGCACTCCGCAACTTAGTGAGACTCGGTTTCAAAATAAAGAATCAAAAATAGGGCTGGGGGTGTAGCTTGGAGGTAGAATGCCACTGAGTTCAATCCCCAGTACCGCAAAAAAAAAAAAAAAAAAAAAAAAAAAAAAAAAAAAAGCGCTATTATGCAGCCTGCCTCAAAAATAGAACTTATTAAACGGCATAATTGTGTGTGCCTGTAATGCCACCCACTGTGGAGACTGAGGCAGGAGGATTGAAAGTTAGAAGCCATAACAAGGCCATTTAAAAAATCTTTTTTCTTCCATGTATTAAGAGAAAAATTTCTTCAGTTTTAATATGTTGAGTCCAGGAATTAGATTGTTCAATAAAAGTCAGCTACCACTTAATCAGGGCCATATATCATGAACTCATCATTGAAAAGCTCAGGGTCTCTTAATTTGTATTTGAAATACAAACAAGGAAAGATGATTAATTCCTTGATCATTTTAAACTAAACAGAAATACCTATAATTAAGAAATTCATAAAAAACATTATATCAACCCTGCTACCTACAGATTCATTGTCAAAAATTGCTTTAGTAGAGAATGGCATGCATTGTTGCATAATTGAAACAGTTTTGCTCTCCTTATATGTAACACCAGACAAGGATTATTCAGGCTGCAACAGACAGAGGCGTTACTGCTAGTTCCTTCTAATTTCGAGAATTCCTTAAAAAAAAAAAAGTCTTGTTACTATTTTGAAGCTAGAGGGAGGGCAGGGTGGAAGCTCATTGGTGGTGTCCCTGGGCCGAGGGCAAGGCTCTTAGCCAAGCGGCCTGCCGATTGGTGGGCTTCTCGGGATCTTGCAGCCCATTGGCTTGGTCGCTGGAGGATGGTGGAAGGGACTGCGAACAGCCGGTTTCTATGGCAACCGAGACTTGAAAGAAGCGCTTAGCTTTCCTCGCACACCCCCAACCTTGTGGAGGGGGCAGGGCGGCCTGGGCCTGAGGACTGAGGGAGGGGGAGGCCTGCCAGCTGGGAGTTAAGGGGACATGGCCTGCTTTGGACCAAATCTATCAGCAGTGCTACATTTGAAATGGGTTTGACCAGCTAGGCCTGCGTGTTCACTTGGAAAAAACAAAAACAAACAAACAAAACCCCAGCCAAACAAAAAGGCACCAAGAAGAAAGAGAAAATTGGCCTTCCCCTAACCTTTCCACTGGTAACACTTTGAGTACAAACCTCGGCCCTGAGCAGATGCTCAATACTTAATGTGAGAACTAGAAGGGAGGAAGGAAGAGGAGAGAGGGAGGAGCCTCGAGGCTGTGGACAAGGTGGCTCCCGGAGGCTGACAGCCTGCTTGGGCCCCTAGAGCTTTCGGCCTGACAGCCCTGGATACAAGGGCTTGGAGGAGGGGTGGGTGGCTAGGTCCCTGGAGGAGGGCAGGCACAGCCAGTGGCTTCTTGCGTGTCTCTAGGTATTTGGGAGGCTGGACTGCAATCAGACTCCTCCCCGCTTCAGCTCCCTCTGTCTGCCAGGCCAGCTTCCAGGGCTTCAGAGCTAGATTCCGGCGTCTTTGTGCTTGGGGAACAACAAACAGTACCCACTTCCTGAGTTGGTGTCAGACCTGAGTAGAGATCACACATGAAGAGTTCTTAATACAATGCCTGAAACAGTAAATGCGCACTCATCAGGAGGTATTATAATTGAAGAAGGGGTGGGATTTGTCCAGGTGGAGAAAATGGGGGAGTTGGTATGGTTAGCCCCTCCTACTGCAAATGGGGCCTTTTACTGGTAGGGACTTCCTGCAGGCTCCGAGGAGGTGCAGAGCATAACATGGTGAGAAGGCTGCAGAGGAGCGATAGAGACACACTGCCTTTTATTTTTTTTGCAGTACTAGGGATGGAACTCAGGGGCATTCTACCTCCGAGCTACACCCCCAGCCCTATTTTTTATTCTTTATTTTGAAACGGTCTCACTAAGTTGCAGAGTGCCTCACTAGGTAGCTGAGGCTGGCTGCAAACCCGGATCCTCTGGTCTCAGCCTTCCAAATGCTGGGATTACAAGCGTGCGCCACCACGCCCGGCCTCACACTGCCTTTTATAACAGATCACTCTCAAGAGAACCCCGAAACCCATCAATCCATTCATGTATTGATCCATTCCTACAGGCAGAGCCCTGATGATATAGCCATCTCTAAATACCCCACACTGGGGATTAAATTTCAGCATGAGTTTTGGTGGGGACATTGAAACGATAGCAGAGGTCCATATATCATGTTTCTGAACAGTTAAAGTTATGCAAAAATCTAGCAGGTTGAGCTGGGTGTGGTGGCACACACTTTTAATCCCAGTACTTGGGGGGGTTGAGACAGGAGGATTGCAGAAGCCTCAGCAAGTTAGGCTTTCTGCAACTTAGTGAGACCCCGGTTCAAAATAAAAGAATAAAATTAGGCTAGGGGTGTAGCTTGCTGGTAGAATGCCCCTAAGTTCCATCCCTAGTACCACAAAACAACAAAACTATAGGTGTTAAATGAGGCATACCCTATTTTCCTCCCTGATGGATATAGCTTCATAACATCCTAGAAGGTCAGGTTCAAAGGAGAATTCTAGAACCTTAGGAGCTCTGTTCCAGAATGTCTTGGGCCAAGGAAAGCTATTCCCTGGATCCTGCATCCAGCCTTTGTCCAGCTCTTTCTGTCCCACCAGCAAAGGGCCTTTCAGAGGTAGAGTGATAGAGGCAGGAGGCAGACTTTGGAGCATGTGTTCATCTTTGTATTAGTCTGTTTTCTGTTGCTATAACAAAATACGTAGTCGGGCATGGTAGTGCACGCTTGTAATCCCAGCATTTGGGAGGTTGAGACTGGAGGATCCGGGTTCGTGGCCAGCCTCAGCTGCTTAGTGAGGTTCTCTGCAACTTAGTGAGACCCTGTTTCAAAATAAAGAATAAAAAATAGGGCTGGGGTTGTAGCTTGGAGGTAGAATGCCCCCGGGTGCCATCCCCAGTACCACAAAAAAAAAAAAAAAAAAAAAAAAAAAAGAGCTGGGTGGCTGGGTGTGGTGGTGCATGCTTGTAATCCTAGTACTTGGGAGGCTGAGACAGGAGGATCACAGGTTTACAACCAGCTTCAGCAACTTAGGCCCTCTGCAACTTAGTGAGACCCTCTTTCAAGATAAAATAAGTAAATAAATAAATAAATAAAATAAAAGAATGAAGCAAGAGCCAGATGTGGTGAGTGTACCCCTGTAATCCCAGTACTTTGGAAGGCTGAGACAGGAGGATTGCAGGTTCAAAGCTAGCAGCACATGGCAGTTTAGTGAGACCTGGTTTCAGAATAAAAAATAAAATAGGGCTTTGGGAGGATTGCAGGTTCAAGGCCAGCCTCAGCAATTTAGCAAGACTCTCAGCAACTTAGTGAAGCTGTTTCAAAATAAAAATAAGAACTGAGAATATATAGAGAGAGGTCTAGAAAAATTAAAAATTCAAAAGTTAAAAAAAAAAAAATGGGGGCCGAGGGTATCCTCAGAGTACTCCTGGCAATCCCTAGTACCAAAAAAAAAAAAAAAAAAAAAAAAGCAGCAATAAATACACATGTACATTATGTATGAGATCTGCAATATGAAATGCATCTCTCCATGTGGGATGTGATGAAACAGTTTGAAAACCAGTGCTATGTCACTTCTGTTTATTTCTCAAGCCCAGAACTCTCCTGGGATTTTAAGCGGGTATACAACCACTTACTTCACATCTCTTCTTAGACATCTTCTACGAAGACCTTAAACTCAACAAGTCCAAAATCACATTCCAGACCATCACCCCAAACCTGGATTTTCTCCTCTGTTCCACATCTCAGCAATATCCCCACTGTCCCACTGTGTGTCAGAGTGTAGAAGCTGGAAACCTGGCATCATGCTTGTTTTTTTTTTTTGTACTAGGGATTGAACCCTCCAAATGACACCCTCAACCTTTTTTATTTTTTATTATTTTGAAACAGAATCTCACTAAGTTGTTGAGAGTCTTTCTAAATTGCTGAGGCTGGCCTCAAACCTGAAATTGGTGTGTCAGCCTCTCAAGTACTGAGATTACAATTGTGCACCACCATACCCAGTCATCCTTGGTACTTAACCTTCGCGGAGCCCATGACAAATACAGCTACAAGTCTTAATAACTTAAATTCCTAATTCATTCATATTCTCTCTCTCTCTCTCTGAGGATTGAACCCAGGGGCATTCTATTCTACCTCTGAGCTACACCCCCAGCTCCCCTTTTTAATTTTTTTTTTTTTTTTTTTTTGCAGTGCTGGAGATTGAACCCAGGGGCATTCTACCTCTGATCTACACCCCCAGCCCTATATATTTTTTTTTTTCTGGTACTGGGGATTGAACTGAGGGGCATTCTACCTCCGAGCTACACCTCCAGTCCTATTTTTGATTCTTTTTTTTTTTTTTGCGGTATTGGGGATTGAACTCAGGGGCATTCTACCTCCTAGATACACCCCTAGCCCTATTTTTTGATTCTTTATTTTGAAACCGAGTCTCACTAAGTTGCGGAGTGCCTCACTAGATAGCTGAGGCTGGCCGCGAACCCGGATCCTCTGGTCTCAGCCTCCCAAATGCTGGGATTACAAGTGCACACCACCACACCCGGCTCCCAGCCCTATTTTTTATTCTTTATTTTGAAACAGGGTCTAAGTTGCAGAGGGCCTCACTAAGTAGCTGAGGCTGGCTGCAAATCTGGATCCTCTTGTCTCAGCCTCCCAAGTACTGGGATTACAGGTGTGTGCCATCATGCTTGGCTTCCAAATTATCTCTTTATCTTGCTGCTTCTCTGTGCATATCTGCCTTTTAGGTCCAAGTTATCCTTATCTCCTACCAGGTAAAGTGTACTCCATTTCTCCTTCAGCTCTCTGACCCATTTTCCACTAAGTGTCCCACATGATATTTTAAAAACACATTCTAGCCAGGAATGGTGGTGCATGCTTGTAATCCCAGTATTTGGGAGGCTGAAACAAGAGGAGGTCCTCATAAGTCAGTGAGACCCTGTTTCAAAATAAAAGAATAAAATAGGGCTGGGGATGTAACTCAGAGGTAGAATGCCCCTGGGTTCCATACCTAGTATAAGAAATACTTGGATCTTTTCTATCAAAGGAATATTTTGACTTGAGCTCCATGTTGTAAAACTGCCATTGAGTGCTTGTAGTTTTGTAAAGATAGCATTTCCAGGAAATTGTGAGTGGCAACCCCTCCCCCGACACCGCCTTCAGCTCATGGCATAAAGATTGTGAGGCTGTGTTCCCACCAATAGGACTGCAGCACAGAAGCCTCTCGCTGAAAATAAACCGCCAACAAGCTTACTCCATGTTGTTCTTGCACACCTGACCTTACTGGTGGCAGGATCCCTTTTTGCAAAAAGTAAAATTTGCCTTGCCGAGCTGCTTTCATATGCACGTCTTTATTTTTTGACGAAGAAAAAAATTTTACTTCTAACAATTTGGGGGCTTGTCCGGGATTCCAGGTAGTTTCCAGACAGTCGTGGAGATTCCTTTCTGAGAAGACAGGTCCTTCCACCAAGTTGCTGGTGGCCCCAGGACAGGAAATACCACCATTCCCTGGCCAACCAATGGACCCTGGGTGGAAAGCACATCGGCAACGCAGGAGAGGTGCCCTGGCTAACTCCAAGGTTGATCTGGTAAGTATGTATGCAGTCCAACGGGAAGAAAGTGTCACCTGAGGTCGAGGTGAATGAGTACTTCCTTGGTGATCAGAGAATCCCGGGGTGAGGGTTGTGTGGAAATAATGGGGGCGTCTGGAGACACCTCATGAACGTGGACCCTAAAGGCTAAGGCTGTCCTGTGAGGGGCCTGGCCGCAGGGAAAGGCAGCATCTGAGTTCAAGAACTCCCCGGAAAATGGGGTTTGATACTTAGATGGGACCACTTGTCCATATCCCAGGTGGTAGATACAAGATACTTTGAGGCGGAGGAATATATAGGGTACCTAAAATGCAAGATTAAGAACAAAATTTCTTTTGGTAGTTCCTTAGGCCTAATGATACAATATCGGAGAGATAAATGCGCAAAATTAAAATTTCTTAGCAAATTATAACTCTTGTCCTCTATCTATGGGGATGCAAAGTCTGGCAAATTAAAGCTATAAGATATGTATTTACTGTCTATTTTTATGTATGTCTATACCTCTAAATGTACTGTCTGTTCATTGTTCATATATTAATATTGGTATATATAAAAGAGTACTCATAAGATAAAAAAAGGAGGGGGGAGGAAGAGGATTGGAATTAAGGCAGTTAAAGATTTTTGCATGGGGAAAAAAAAGAGGTCCAAGGCATGGACAGTTGGTAATTATGGTAGAAAGGCCAGTAATTTTAGAGTAAGTCACCCAGATTTCTTTCCTACTGGGTTTCCTACCAAAGCTTAACTTTTAAAATATATAGTTTAAAGTTCTCCACATGGTTGGAATTGGGTGGCACCATCTTGGGCTCCACCTTGATCTCCACATGGTTGGGACTGGTTGATGCCATTATCCTGGATTTAGCTACCTTATCTGGCTTAGCCCTAATATAAGTTTAAAAAAAAAATGTAGGCTTATTATGTAAGTGGGAAAGAAAATGGGCAAAAATGTAAATATTTGGGGTCCCCCCAAGGAATATAACATGGTAATGTCTGATGTAGATCTGCTTCATGGTGACAGGTGGCCACCTGAACTATGTTGTTTCAGTGTCATCCATGTTGGCAGTCCCTGCTCCACATTTCCCACAGTATGGACCTCAATGTTTATTCAAAATAAAATAATAATAAATAAAAATAAGAGATGTCATTAAAAGTTAACAGATAGCCGGGCATGGTGGTGCACACTTGTAATCCCAGCATTTGGGAGGCTGAGACCTGAGGATCTGGGTTCGTGGCCAGCCTTAGCTACCTAGTGAGGCACTCTGCAACTTTGTGAGACCTTGTTTCAAAATAAAGAATAAAAAATAGGGTTGGGGGTGTAGCTCAGAGGTAGAATACCCCTGAGTTCAATCCCCAGTACCGCAAAAAAAAAAAAAAATAAATAAAACAATATGGTTTTGTGCTCTTAAAATTTACTAAGGACTAGCTTAAAAGGTTGTGTCTTGGCAAGATAATCTCTTATGTTTACTGTTTTTGATTACCTAGGGAGCTGCATCTTAGCAGGATCGGGTTTAAATGTCTGTATTTTACACCTGTTAATGATTGCTTTGTAGCTCAGGCTAAATGAACAACTATAACTTTGGGTTACTATATTTGACACCCTATAGATATGTGGCCATAGATGTGTATATATCTAAGAGCTAAATATGTTGTGTATCTAGGTTCATCTAAATGTTTCATAAGAGCTTATAAAGGTAAAGGTGTATGGGTTTTATATACATTCAAGCTAACCAATGAGTGATCTCTTTATGCAATATATATTTTACTTGTATCTTAAGTTACTAAAACATTTGTCACCTATGTTTAGTACTATTCAAAAATCCATCATTAAGACATGGTTTACAGGCCGGGTGTGGTGGTGCATGCTTGTAATCCCAGCATTTGGGAGGCTGAGACCTGAGGATCCGAGTTCGCGGCCAGTCTCAGCTACCTAGTGAGGCCCTCTGCAACTTAGTGAGACTCTGTTTCAAAATAAAGAATAAAAAATAGAGCCAGGCGTGGTGGTGCACGCTTGTAATCCCAGCATTCGGGAGGCTGAGACTGGAGGATCCGGGTTCGCAGCCAGCCTCAGCTACCTAGTGAGGCACTCCGCAACTTAGTGAGACTCGGTTTCAAAATAAAGAATCAAAAATAGGGCTGGGGGTGTAGCTCAGAGATAGAATGCCCCTGAGTTCAACCCCCAGTACCGCAAAAAAAAAAAAAAAAAAAAAATAGGGCTGGGGATATAGCTCGGAGGTAAAATGCCCCTGAGTTCAATTCCCAGTGCCGGAAAAAAAAAAGAAAAGAAAAGAAAAAAAAGACATGGTTTACATCTGCTTGCCTTGAGCAAGTAAATGCCTTATTATTGTATAAGAAAGATACAACCGTCTATCAGGTAATAAGTTTATTTCTGATTATTAATATTGTCCTCTAAATCTTATAGAAATCTAGAGCTATCCTTTGATTTTTATCAATGCTGTTAACCTATATAGATTTTTAATTATAGTTATCCTACAGAGCCACAAATTCTAAATTTCACTCCAATGGTTAAGGTTATGTTAAGGTTAAGTTAAAAAAAAATGTTAACTTTTATATAATAATAGTGTTAATTATTACTGGCTCCTCTATAAATTAAATATATTTGCGTTTTCTAAGTATCTTCTAAAACGCAGAGCTTAAAAAATGCCAATCTGATGTCCTCTAATTAAAAATTGTTAATCGTCTCTCTTTTTTTTTTGCGTACTGGGGATTGAACTCAGAGCATTCTACCCCCCCAGTACCTCAGAAAAAAAAAAAAAAAAAAGAAAGAAAGAAAAAAGAAAGGAACTCAAACCTTTTATAGAGGACCCCAACGGGGATGCAGACCAGCTAGATCAATTTCTCAGAAATTATGTGTCGGGTCTCTCCTCTTCCTTGTCCTCTCTTAGGGTACAAGGATTGTTAGTGCAAACCCCACCTCTTGAATTTCCAGTGCACGCTCATCAACCTGGTGACCGCATCCTGATAAAGACCTGGAGGAAGGACAAGCTCAAGCCAGCCTGGGAAGGACCATCAGGTGCTGCTTACAACTGAAACAGCTGTTTGCACTGTGGAGAGAGGTTGGACTCATTACATGTGGGTTAAAGGGGCCCTGGCTCCTATTCTAAAAGGACAATGGACCATCACTCAACACCCAGAACCGCACAAGTTAAAAGTAAAAAGATTCTAAATTTATTCTGGTTTTTGGTTCTGCTTCCAGGTATGAGGTAGCCCTTATTCTGCCCAGCTAACTATTAATGTAATTATAGGAGGAAACCCCCTTGCTCTGGTTGGGGCAAGTCCCGGGGGACCACCTCATGTAGAGGGTGTACAGCCCTACTGTATAGAGATGAAAAATAACCAGGCCTGGAGTGGTTTCCCGTGACACCTGTGCTAACTTACAGTATAATCCATCCTTGCTAACTTGCAAGCAGGAAAGTCAGCCCTTTCCGTTAGATGCTGGTCTGGTCTCTAGGCAGATAAGTCAGAAAATAAGCCCCTGGAGAGACTTGCTGTTAGACTAGTTGATAATTCAACCTCAGCTGCTAATAATGTCAAATCTTCAACCCAGGCCACTATAGTAGAAATAAAGGATTTACACCAGATGATAAAAGTTAAGACAGGATATGGGGAAACAAATGCCTGGTTGAAATGGACTAAAAATTCTGCCAGCATCTCAAAAGTGACCTTTTTATTTTTGCAGCAGCAGCTCAAGTGGTCCCATTTCCACTCGATGGACCCCAGACCTAACAGGCATGAGATGCATGATAGCCCTCTTCAATAAGTCTTGTAAGACCCTATCTCTCCTGTTCCCAGTGGCTCAGGGTCCAAACCAAGAGTCTTCAAAACTGTAAAGCCTCCAGTCCCAAATACTAACTATATACTCCATGCCTCTCAAGGTGGGAGGGACAGTCAATGTTTGGGGGCAATGTTTCTGGCCGCAGTGAGTGCTGGTCCTTTGAGGAGATAATCAGTCTGCATTAGCAGTTGCCCAAGCAAATGTCTGGTGGTACTGTGGAGGACCATTACTTGAGACTACTGGTCAACTGTAGTGGAATTTGCACTCTAGTACAATTAGTAATCCCTTTCGCCCTGGTATTTCAAGCTCCAAGTAAGTCACCCTCTAGTGAATCATTAGATCCTCTTATATATGTTGATTCTATCAAGATTTCAAAGGGTGGTCCCAACAAATCTAAGGCTAAAAACCAGGTTGCTACACGGTTTACACCAGTATTACTTTGGTGACCCACTACTAATAAAAAAACTAGACTGGATAAATGATATGTATTATAATACCACACCCTAGATGCCATACAGAAAATAGTTAAACAGATACCACTAATAAAATAATTTAAGGAGAAATAATGACTCTGATCATAATATTTCTTATAGTAGTTGGAATAATGATCCTAGTAAGATGAGGTATAATTCTGTGTTAAGGCTGCAGTCCCAAAACAGACAGTTCTAACCAAATAATCCTCCAGAAATTATCAAAATAATCTCTTGTCAAATACCTTCAAGAGCAAGAGTCGTCATATGTTAATAAAGTTTGAAGAAAAGAGTAATAATGTATAACAAAAGAGGAGGAAATTCTGAGAAATAATTGAATCTTTTCTAGCCCGGCGTGGTGGCGCATGCTTGTAATCCCAGTACTTGGGAGGCCGAGACCAGAGGATCCTGGTTCTCAGCCAGCCTCAGCTACTTAGTGAGGCTCTCAGCAACTTAGTGAGACCTTGTTTCAAAATAAAGAATAAAAAATAGGGCTGGGGGTGTAGCTCGGAGGTAGAATGCCCCTGGGTTACATCCCCAGTACGGCAAAAAAAAAAAAAGAAATAATTGGATCTCTTCTATTAAAGGAATATTTTGACTTGGGCTCCATGTTGTAAAACTGCCATTGTGTGCTTCTATTTTTTTTTTTTTTTTTTTTTTTTTTTTTTTTTTTTTTGCGGTACTGGGGATTGAACTCAGGGGCATTCTACCTCCGAGCTATACCCCCCAGCCCTATTTTTTATTCTTTATTTTGAAACCGGGTCTCACTAAGTTGCGGAGTGCCTCACTTAGGTAGCTGAGGCTGGCCGCGAACCCGGATCCTCCGGTCTCAGCCTCCCAAATGCTGGGATTACAAGCGTGCGCCACCACGCCCGGCT
>PVLC010046701.1:0-7500 GCA_004027655.1 Graphiurus murinus | reverse complement strand
CCGCAACTGCCCCGGAGTTGGGCCGCGCCTCCTCCCCGGCTCGGAGGGCCAGGGCGGCCGCGGGGCGCGGCAGCGGCAGCGTGGGTTCCCTGAGGGAAAGTGAACCGCTCCTCGACCGGTCCGCCCTCTCCCCGCCCCCGGCGGCCCGGTTTCCTCCCTCTCTCCCTCTCACCCCCCGCCCCCCGCCCCTGAGCGTAGCGGCCAGAGGATGCTGGGCCGGAGCAGATAAGGGCCTGGCCGCGCCAGATAAGGAGCCGTGCTGACCCCGGAGGAAACGGGCGGGCGGGGACCTCGGAGCGCGCCTCCGCGCCTCCCGGCTCCGCCTCCGGCCGAGGCGAACCGGACTCAGCTGTCACGACCCCTCAGGCCCTCACCTTGGATCCCCCAGGCACCGGAGGACCCGCCCTCGGAAGACCCCAGCAGCAGCGTACAGCCGGAGGGGACGCGCGCAGAGGAGGAAACCGAGGCACAGAAGCCCCAGCCTTTGGTGTCCTCTGGGCCTGTCCTTGGACTTTGAACACCCCCATTCCCCAGTGGCCCTGCCGACGGGGTGGAGGAGGGCCCTTTCCGGCCGCTGGGGCGCGTGACATGGGGCCCCCTCCCGTTGTCCTAACCACTGCCTGGTTCCTCTTTTTACACATCCCCTCCTCTGCCGGCTTCTCCACTCCCAAACCGGAGTGCTGCACTCCAGGGTGTTCTGGGCCCAGGGGCACTCTACACATTTCCAGGCCCAGGAGGATGGGAAGGGCAGCAACTGTGGGAGGGGCAGGATTTTCTAGGGTGCTGGTAGCTGCCCCATCAGCAGGTCTCCACAGTTCTGGACCTCTGGAGCACAGGATGGCAGAGCACCAGTTTGGTGTCCCTGCCCTCAGCCCCCAGCCGCTCTTTGGAGGGCAAGGTATCCTAGAGCACTGTCTCAGGAGCCAGGCCAGGTGGAAGCTCACAACGGGAGCCAGGAGCCACAGCACCTGTTCCTGCCCTGTGTCCTGCAGCAGCGCCAGTCAGTGTCTGGCCCACGTGTGTCCAGTTAGCTGCAGGAGTCCCGGGCAGGCCCTCAGCAGCTGCCTGGCAAAATCACTACCAACACCCTCGGGAATCCAGTGAAGCCAGGGAACAACCAACCCATCCTGAGAAAACAGCGACAATTCCGAGCCCACGAGTTTGTTCTGATGTCTCTATATGGCAAGTTCTACGATTGGCCTCATATTACAGCTGGAGATGGAGGGTGCCTTTGCTAGGCAGGGATTCTTCCCCAGGATTCCCTTACTAACGTCACTAACCCCTGCACTGGTGGGAGGGGACGCAGCTTCCCTTCACTGGGTGCCTGGACAGGCTTCTGCTCGGTCCCTTGCTGCATGTACTCCCCTTGGGCCGCAGGACAGGAAGCACCTGGTCCAGAGCGGATGCACAGGGTGCTTGGTTCCGGTCTGGCTTCCGCCACCAAGGCCCCCCAGGAGAGCTGGGCCAAAGAAACTAGGCGGCGAGGTGGCAGGGCACACTGGGGCCTCAGTGGCTGGAGCCCCGCCTGCCTGCGTTCCCGGGAGCGCGCCCCGACGGCTGGGGGGTGGGGGAGGAGGGGCAGGAGCAGGGTGCCATGCGCACCCTGCTGCCGCCCAGTGGCCGCCTCGGAAACCGCAGGCAGCAGCCGGGGAGCGGGGTGGCGCCAGAGTGCCTCGCGCTGCAGGTCAGTTCCAATTCCCGAGGTAGGAACCATGTTCAGGTATGGTCAGACATCCCCCAGACCAGCAGGGCTCTCCCCAGGAGGTGAGACGGAAGAACAGACCCCAGTCATGCTGCAGGATGCCTGGGAGAGGCCGAGGGCGGCCCCTAGCCTGCCTCCCTACTTAAAATGACAATCAGCGCAAAGCTAGGCGTGAAGCACTTTGGAATCCCAGTACTTGGGAGGCTGAGGCTGGAAGATCGCAGGTTTGAGGCCAGCCTCAGGGATGCCCTCCGCAGCTTAGTAAGACCCTGTTTCAAAATAAAAGAATATAAAAAAAAAAGGGCTGGAAATGTAGCTCAGAGGTAGAATGCCCCTGGGTTCAATCCCTGGTACCACCAAAAGAAAAAAAAAAAGACAATCAGCACAAAGTGACATCTCTTTATTGGTTCAGTCTATGCCTTGCCCAGGGGGGCTTGGGTTGGGGGTCTCTGGACCGTCCATGGGGGTGGCATCAGCAGAAGGCTCGGGCGTTGGGGGACTGTGTGAGTAGCAGCACTGGTCCCCACGCTGACAGGTGCCCTGGTGGGAAGGTGGTGGGAGTGAAACCGCGAATGAGCGCCACTGAGTTCCTTTCCTGGATGGGAAACTCATTCCCAAGCACGTATACGGCGCCAGCTATTCCAGGCCTGCCGCCCCCTGGCCCTGACAGTGCCTGGAGCGGGACCCAGGTGCTAAGTTAGGGGGGGGGCACCTCACCTCCTTGAACCTCTTGCAAGGAAACGTCTTGAGGCGGGCAGCCCGCTGGGCTGGGTCCTCAGCTGGCTCCTTCCGCTTGTTCTGGAGGAGTCTGCGTCTCTCCTCCATAGCTTCCCCAGCCACCTTGGCCCTGTGCAGAGACAGGGTGCTAGGACACCATGCAGCTACTGTGCCCACCAGGTCCTGGCTGAGCCACACCCCACTCACCCTGGCCGGGCACGGGGCCGAGGACCCCAGTTGGCCTCCGGGTTGGCCTGGAAGCGCTTGAGTCCTCGCTGGCGGGAGCTCGGGTTGGCGTCTTCCCGGATGGTGAAGTTGGCTTGCAGCCTGGGCAGATAGGGTCAGAGGCTGTGGGCGGTCAGGAGGGTGTGCAGACTGGCCACCCAGGGAACCTGCCTACCTGATGCAGCTCGTGTCTGCTGTGTGAGGGAGCTTTCGTTCTGTGTATGTGGAGGGAGGGGGATACTGGTACACTCTACCTCTGAGCTATACTCCCAGCCCTTTTTTATTTTGAAAACAGGGTTTCACAAAGTGTTTACTGTTTGCTGCAACCTCTGGCAATTGCTTGAACCTGCAATCCTTCTGTCTCAGCTTCTCAAGTACTGGAATTACAGGTATGTGCCACCATACCTGGCTTCTTTCATTCATTGAATAGACATTTTGCTTGTACTCTTTTGTTCTCCATGCTGGAGTTAGTGAAAAGAAAAAAAAAAAAAAAATGGACCTGCCCATGGTCAAGCTGACTTTCTAGCACAGGAGATAGACCAGCAACAGGAGAAATCAGAAATAAACAAATGATACTGTTAGGGAAGATGGTAAGTGTTTTGGTAAAGGGCATCTGGAGAGGGGAAAATGCAATGCCAGACAGGTCCAGGAGGCCTTCCTGAGGAAGCAAGGGGGGAGCGGGGGGTGTGGAGGGGGGAGCACATACAAAGGTCCACAGGTGGGACAGTGCAAACAAGGTAGAGACAGAGCAGGGCAAGATGAGGGCCAGGAGGTGATGGGGCGGGACTGTGCCAGATCTGGTGGGCCATGGGTAGGACTATGGTTTGTACTGAGAAAGGTGGGAGCCATGGCAGGTTCTGAGCAAAGAAAGGATATGCTCTGACTCACAGATGCCCTCGGCTGCTATGGCAGGACAGACAGTGGGAGGCAAGGAGGGGATCAGGGTGAGGGCAGGTTGGGGAGATGTGGGCAGGTTGACTTCCCCGAAGGACCACGGGTCTGCGTGGGGAGCGGCTATCACGGGCACACAGGTGAGCCCCGCCCCTGCTGCATGTATCCACGCCTGTACCTGGGCTCCACACCGAGGATGCGAAAGGCTGGGCTGGTCTCGGACAGACGCTCCCGTTTCACCGGGCATTCCTTCTCCTGGGGGCAGAGGTCAGGGGATGCTGGGTTGGAAGGGCTTTCAGGTGACCATCACCTGCCCGCCCATCTCCATTTGGTCTTCTCTGCCCTCACCCAGCAGCGCATGATGTCCCAGAGCACAGAGGAGGGGGCGTCTGTCTTTACTGCATTCTTACAGGCATGGGAGAGTGAGACCCGGAAGCCGGCATGGAGGAGGGCGGACCTGGGGATGAGTGGGAGCCATGACCTTAAAGCCCCACTGATGGCAGTCGGAGCACTGGCTGGCTGGCAGGCAGAGACTCCTGGCCTCCCAGAGCCATTCTGACTCAGCCTGACCTGCCCTGGCCTCTCCCCACCCAGCCTCACCGCAGCTGCAGGAGGCTGGGCGTACTGCAGTGGATGGTGCTGCTCAGTTGGTCCAGGGTATAGTAGAGAGGCACGTCTGGGAGCTCCTGTGGGGGCAGGGGCGACAGGGACGGGACACAGGTTGAGCAGCTGCTGGAAGGTACAGGCATTCATTAAGTGGAGACAGGTGTGCACAGGTGGAGCACCCTCCAGTCACCCACCTCGGTGATGACACTCAGCACCCCCCGGATCCGCTCCGAGGTGTGGAAGCGGCCAGGATTGGAACTCACGGCTTCTAGGACTCGGCCCACAAAATCCAGGTCGTGGATAGGCTCGGCCCACAGAGGGCCGCCAAGCTGTGGACACCCGGGGGTCGGATGAGCAGGGCTGGGAGTGACCTCTGTGCCCCACCCCTCCCAGGGCCTGGACCCACCTGGTGTCGCTGACCACAGTGCTGGCACTCAGGGCTCACAGGGGGGCCGCAGGCTGCAGAGAACTTGACTCTGGAAGGAGGGGAGAGTTGAGGGGTGGCGCGCCTGGGCTGTTGCCCACACCTCTCTCCCCGACAACCCTTGCTCACCGGCCACCAGGGGCTCCGGATGCTTTGCCCAGGCGCTGGAGGTGGAAGGACCCGCAGCCCACGCACTGGAACACCAGTGCCTGCTTGCTGTGGGGGACCAGGAGAGGCCATGAGTCTCCAGGGTGCTCCCCGCACCCCAACTCCTCCCTCTGACCAGCTCAGTTCCCTTTAAGTCCCCAGGGCCAGCTCCACCTCCTCCTCGGCACACCTGGCTGAGGCCTTAACCTTGGCCTGGCCTGTGAAGACGCGCACAAACACGCGCACGTAGAAGTCTGCGCTGAGGCCCAGCAGCGGCACTATGAAGCGCTGGTAGCAGTTGGCGCGGAGGTCCAGGCTGTGCAGTACGATCCTCAGGGCCTGGGGGGTGACAGATATCAGTCATCCCCCACGGACCCCTGGGAGCCAAGCACCTCACAACACCAGCTCAGGGCAGGCTTGCTGGGTTCTAAGCCCGGCCCCAAGTGTCCTGGCTGTACAATCCTTAGCAAGCCAGCTTCACCTCTTCATGCCTTTTCCCCCTCTGCAGAATCACATCGGTCCCTGTCTCTTTGTGGTCTCGTTCAAGGAGCAGGCAGGTCTGGGAACCAAACCTCTTCCAGTTAGCATCCTGAGTGCACCTTAGCTGAATGCACAGGACCCAGGCGTTGGCCCCAAGGGCTTAGTGGCAAGTAGCGGTGACAATGCATGACAGAGCCAGCGGGGCTCTCTCCTTGCCACAGGCTGCCATGAGACTCCAACATGGGAAAGGAGGCGGCATGTCCCAGGCTGGCCTGATAATTGGGCCCTTAAGGAACAATGACAGGAGCTTCTTTCCAGCCCCTTGTCAGAGCATGAAAATCCCACAGCAACCCTATATAGTTGATGCCATGACTGTGCCCATTTTACAGATGCAAAACCAAGGCCCAGCAAGGGGGAGCAATTGTCCAGAGCCAACTATAAAGCTAGAATTTGAATCCAGACCTGAAAAAACTACCTTTAGAAAGAAATGTTTTTAAAGCCAGACATGGTGATACAGACCGGTAATCCCAGTACTTGAGAGGCTGAGACAGGAGGATCACAGATTTGGGACCAGTCTTGGTGGGAACTTAGCAAGACCCTGTCTCAAAATAAAAATTAAAAAAGGGGGGGGGGGGAGCCGGGCTTGGTGGCGCACGCTTGTAATCCCAGCATTTGGGAGGCTGAGACCGGAGGAACTGGGTTCGCGGCCAGCCTCAGCTACCTAGTGAGGCACTCCGAAACTTAGTGAGACTCTGTTTCCAAATAAAGAATAAAAAATAAGGCTGGGGGTGTAGCTCGGAGGTAGAATGCCCCTGGGTTCAATTCCCAGTACCGCAAAAAAAAAAAAAGAGGTGGGGGGAGTCAGGTATGGTGACATATGCCTGTCATCACAGTGCTTGGGAGGCTGAGACAGGAGGAACATAGTTTGAGGCCAGCCTCTGCAACTCAGCGAGACCATTTCAAAATAAAAATAGAGCTGGTGGTATAGCTAGGAGGTAGAATGTGCCTGGATTTAATCCCTGGTAACAACAACAAAAAAAGGGCTAGGGTATAGCTTAGTGGTTGAGCACACCTGGGTTCAACTGCTAGCACTGCAAAAAGTAGATAATTTTTATTTTTATTTTTTTGTGGTACTGGGGATTGAACTCGGGGGCATTCTACCTCCGAGCTATACCCCCAGCCCTATTTTTTATTCTTTATTTTGAAACCGAGTCTCACTAAGTTGCGGAGTGCCTCACTAGGCAGCTGAGGCTGGCCTCCAACCAGGATCTTCCGGTCTCAGCCTCCCGAATGCTGGGATTACAAGCGTGCGCCACCACGCCCGGCTAGTAGGTAATTTTTAAAAGAAAAAGTAAAGCCTCCTCAGCAGGCTGGAGGACCCCTCACTCACCATCTCGTGGCAGGCCCGGCTCTTCAGGGACATGGCCCCGTACTTGCTGTAGCACGTCTCTCCACTGTTTCCCGCCAGTACTGCCATGTCTGTACAGGTGACGCACAGCAACCCTGCAGGGAACAACCGGGTGGTGAAGACCCTCCCAACACCCAGCTCTGCTCCTCACCCCAGCATCAGTTCAGCCTCACCTCCTTCACTCACAGCCTGCACTGCGGAGTCCAGGAAAGGGGCGGGGCTACCATAGGGGTCCAGGTCGATGACGTCAAAGCGCTCTGACAGCTTCTGGTGCTGGTACATCAGCATCCTAGGCACGAGAGGGTCAGGTCCTCAGCCTCCCATGGCAGGTACCTCTGTTGTGGCCCCTATACCCGGGAATTCCTGTAGTACAGTGGAGTTTTTTTGGTCTGGGGATTGAACCCAGGGGCATT
This sequence comes from Graphiurus murinus, assembly GCA_004027655.1. Lineage (NCBI taxonomy): Eukaryota > Metazoa > Chordata > Mammalia > Rodentia > Gliridae > Graphiurus > Graphiurus murinus. The sequence goes on along the minus strand of PVLC010046701.1, from coordinate 487 downwards.
CTACCTCCGAGCTATACCCCCAGCCCTTTTTATTTTAAAACAGAGTCTGGCTAAGTTGCTGAGGGCTTCACTAAGTTGCGGAGGCTGGCCTTGAGCCTGTGATCCTCTGGTCTCAGCCTCTTGATTATTGGGATTCTAGACATATGCTGCCATGATCACCTGGCTAATGCAGTGGTTTTGGCTTTGAACTTGGGAACTAGCTTTTCAGGTTCAGGTTCTGTCTTGGCCATTTGTTAACTGCAAGCCTAAGCCTCAGTCTACCTATTTATAACTCTGAGAATAACAACAGCCAATTCTAACATAGAACATAGAGTTGGCCCTCCATATGCATTAAAAAATCAGGATGTAAGCTGAGTGTGGTAGCACATACCTATAATCCCAGAATTTGGGAGGCTGAGACAGGAGGATTGCAAATTTGAGACCAGCCTCAGCAACTTAGTTGAGACCCTGTTTCAAAATGAAAAAATAAAATAAAATAAAAAAAGAG